>JABJVR010027333.1:0-18687 GCA_025773905.1 Chitala chitala
GTGTGTGCCCTGTGGTGGGTTGGCGCCCTGCCCTGGGTGTCCCCTGCCCTGTGCTCTGGGATGGGCTCCAGGTTTCCTGCGACCCTCGCCAGGAATAAGTGGTTAAGATAATGGATGGATGTTTCCTCTAGGTTTAGTGTCTTGTCTAGTTTCTGTGCTATGTCTGTCTTTTCTAGTTTCTTTAGTATCTATGTCTTTTAGTGACCTTGTTCTCACCTTCATTTGTCTTAGAGATTGCACCTGGGTTTGGTGACTTCTTGGGGTTCTGTTTAAGGGTTTGTATGTCTAATGTCTGGTGGGAGGTGTAGTAGTGTTAGCACTTACTGAGCACTCTACGTTGTGTACTTAGTGTTATTCCTTGCACTTTGTTCTTGTACGTAATCTAGTGTTTTATGTTTTTCCTGATTGTGGCCCCTACTTACCTGGTAGTAAGTTTATCCTTTAGTCTTCCTACCTGTTCTTTCCCCAGAGGTTTTGTTCTCATGTTTTTAGTTTAGCTTTTATTCCAGTGTGCTACATTTTTGGTTATTGTCTGTTTTGGATAGACCCCCTGGTTTATAAACATTTGGATTACCCTAGACAGCACTCTTGGATTTGTTTGCTATTAAAGTTCTGCAATTTGACCTGTCTTTCTTGGGACACAAATCATTACATGTGGCAGTTTTAGAAAAGTTGTGTTCCCATATTTGTTAATTTCCTACTGTTCTCTCAGCGCAGAAAAATACAACGTTACCTGTGACCGGACGAAAAACAGATTTACCATCCTCTACTGACTGTGATAGGGCTTAATGAAGGAAATGTATTTTATATTGTAATCCTGTGTTATTCCATTGACTGCCCTCCTTACTGTTTCATCTGAATGCTAATGCAGAACTCATATTTGAGAAGGTTAAAGGGGATAACCCAAAAAAGTCACTAAGTGCAACACAATATTCTGCCTATAGAAAATGAAAATTTTATTAGTAACAGTTAAAATTATTACAGACCTTTGCCCTTTAATTGAAAGACACCCCAGACATTTTTCTGTTTTCTGGTCCACATGAAATTGTGATCCTCTGAGGATGGCAAACAGCAGTATGCATGATTCAGTATACACAATACTCTGTTAAGATTGTTAGGCAAAATCAGTGAAGGAAACTTCACAACCTGATCAAAAGTTTTACAATTGCCCAGATTCCCCTTTGAGTTGTAATTTGTACACATAAGTCAGTACATGTACTGTTATTTACTAGTATACAATATATGACAGGTATGAGTGGGCAATAAAGAGGTCTCATCTAGATCTCGTCCATTTAGGTTTCTTGGACACATATTGCATTTACACTGGCATTTAAGGCAAATGTGTAAAATTTGAATTTAATGTAAACCTGTTTTTTCCCTATTTCAGTTTTATTGAAGAAATGAATAAATAACGTGAAATAAGATGTGAGGTGGCAGTCTCTCAAGCACACATGCATTTTCTTTTTATCTCATTTTAACAGTGCTTTGCCTGTGAAGGTCCATGATACACTGGTGTTGTATTACTGTACAGGGCTCATTTTTCTTCTTTATATGTGAGCAAATGTTTATAAAATGGAAATGGTGGGAGATGTGTGCTTTGTATTGACTGGAGGCTGCGTAATATAACAGCAGGATGCAGATAATGTCTGCAGTGATGGTCAGTGTGAGCTTCTTGCTGCTATTGCTGACAGAGGTCCAGTGACAAGTGAAGCACGTGTGTGAAGCACTTGTGCGAAACCAGCCAGGTGAAGCATGTGTGTCAAACCAGCCAGGTGAAGCACGTGTGTGAAACACGTGTGTGAAGCCAGCCAGGTGAAGCACGTGTGTGAAGCACGTGTGTCAAACCAGCCAGGTGCAGAGAATCAGCAAAAAAATTTTTTTTTTTTTTTTTTTAATAGATGGGCCTAGTTTTATGGGAATTTGTGTAGTTTTATACTGAGAAACATTATGAATATTTCCACTAAATTTGAAGGTGCAGAAAACACACAGTCTTATGACTTTTGAAAACTATGAAGCATCTGTGCTTTTTCCTGAAGACAATTTGTATAATTTATATACATTTCACAAAACTTGCATTTCAAGGTTACACATTTGCAGTAAGTAAACCTTTGCTGTTTTTCTTGTTTTATGACATGAATTCCAGAGTTAGGCAGTTATTCCATAAGCCCCGAGTGAGTGGTGTCATGTTTACTTACAGTGATTCTGTGATAAATAACCTGGCCACACTTTGGTGTGAACATGGAAACAGTCCTGGGTGATGTCTTAGAAAATGTGTTATAAATCATTCAGCCTGACTGACTGCAGCTGTGCTCAGTAAAATTAAAATATTGAAAAAATACTTTAGAATAATCACAAATTTGTGCCATTTCCCTACATGATGTATTATTATTAGTGTCTAAACACGGCAGATGCTGTGAGTTTAACTGCAGTAATTTAACGATTTTTCACTGCTTAAAGGACATGTGTTACAGTTTACATCCAAGTGCTGTAAGGTTTGGCACATGGATCCCAAACTGTATTATGGGTATTTTGTCCAGATCGTGCACAACTACTGCATTAACAGCTGTGAATAGAGGATTCACTAAGGGCTGTCGTTTTGTAGACAGTGCTGCTCCTTTCGGCCTTTTTCGCTCCATCAGTTCCTCCCTGAGGATCACCAGGTGGTACCTCACCCTGCTTCACACATGTGACCTTATAGCCCCTGGAACTTGTGAAGCAACATCAGTGCTGGGAACTGCTCCAGGTGGACCTGTTCCAACTGCACATGGCCAAAGACTTCTGATAGTGATGTGGAGACACACATAAATATTGTTCTCAACGCGCAATGGCTGCTGCTCTTGAAACTGACATTTGTGTGAAATCTAAGTAAATTCTGTAGTGAGGTCTATCCTCCACATTGTTCGGCTATCAAAAAGGATTTTTAAGTAATGAGAGAGTGCAGGACAGATTTAATTATATTGAATTTATATTTATTCATCTATACAAAGAATCAATTTCTGCACCATGTCAGGAAGATAAATTTTGTCAGTGTATTGAAAGACTGATGTTTAGGCTAACGTAAAGGAAAGACGTGAAACATGCCGGACCATATCATTCAGATGGAGAAGAATTCTGTAATAGACTGAGCTCTAATGTGTCAGGATAATGTAATTGCAGGACTTTTGCTTAAAGATCTAGAGCAGCTTTTAAGGGTTTTTTCCATACATTTAATAGCTTAACACAGATAAGATTCAGCTTGCTGAAGTTGTTTTTCAAGACGTTTGTGTTTAAGGTACTATTAGGACCCTCCTTTGCAAATCCATTTGTGGGTGTTAAAGTTGCCACTTAACCTGTCCAATTCAAATATTTGTCATTGCAGTTCTAATTTCTTATGCTTACCACTGAGAGCTATAGGCAGCTAATAAGTCCAAATATTGACCCACCCATAACAATATAGGCAAACTGAACTGGCAATAAATGTGAATTCTGAACATGTGCTACATTTGGCGGGCATTTAATTCAAAGTCACAATTTAAAATCTCAAATGTTTGCAGTTTTTTCTGCCCTGTTTCTGAGCAACATGCTCTTGACATGCATTCAGTGGCTTTGGGTTACAGAATCGGGGTCTCTAGTGGCGATAATTCAGTACTGCACCATGGACCAACACTGGCCTAACTATGTTCCATTTATTGGTCATGTTAAAGGAAATTGCTCCTTTTATTCATCTCTTGTTTACATTTAACAACTTCTGCCAAGCTGGAAAGCAGGAAAATCTGAAGTCTGTTTTAGTGCGAAGCAGCAGGTTTTAAAAATGTGGACATTAAGGAAGAGCCACAAAAAAAGCTTTCTTTTTTGCATTAGTACATTGCTAATTATTATTGTTGTTCTTGAGTTTCTTCTCTGTGGACAGACATATTTGTCTTTCATTTGTCTTTGTGTAAGGGACCTTCCTATCCTTCTACAGAGCAGTTAAAAGACACATCAAGGTCTGGCTCTGAAATGTATGTACATCATTGTTGTTGATGGCTACAGTTTTACTGTTCTCTTCAAAAACTTAGATTAATAGAGGGTTAAATGAGAGAAGGGTGAATATGACAAAGCTTAAAAATTTCAACTGAATTCTGCTCACACTTTGTTAGCTGCCTGGTATAAACTTTATATTTTTCACATTTAGTAACTTTGATAAGCACATGAATGACCCTAACAAGCAAAAGCATTTACAAGCAGCCTTTAGCTAACATCATTTAATTAGTTTACGGCTTAATGTGAGGAGTGTGGTCAGCCCAGGCTAGCCTCTTTAGAAATGGCAAGACCTGAGTAGCAGTGCAGCCTTTTGGCTCTTCGTATACAGTGAGAGGTCTCCTGTGTGTGTCTTGTCTAGCTCAGCTGTGTGCTGTCCTCTTCCCTGCGTGTGTATTCTGTTGCAGCACACAAGCCTGCCCATCCCCCTAGTTTGTGGTTGCTACTGTATGCTTTGCTTATGACATTTATGTATTATTTCACTGTGGTTTCCACTTCACCGGAAGTGGACTAGAATTCTAATTCCCCAAACCATGCCAAATGTCTAAGTCATGGAAAACATTTCGTGACATTTACAGTTTTGTCTCCAAAGTTGAGGTTTGGTAAAATTACTGCTCCTCTTTTCTATGGGGAAAATAGACTTGTCTTGTTATAATACCATTCTGAATGTCACGTGCTGTAAATTTAACATTTGGTAAGTTTGTATAAGAGCTTACAACATTATTAAGAGGAAATGCCATACAGGTCCCTGTGGCATAGAGGACAGACAGACGCTGCAGGCCCAGCACTAAGATACTGTGACCTATATAGATGAAGATCCTATCTTTAGCTGTCATGAGTATGACCATCCAAGTGTGAGGTGATGTGATGCAACTGTTGTACAGCCATTTGTTCCCAAGTGGTGACCACTTCTGGCTTCATTTAAAGCAGGGTTTCTTTATTCTAATCTGGACTGGGTTACAGTCTGCCTGCCTTAGTGAAATCTTGGATAATTGCTAGTAAAATGGTAGAGAGTTACTTAGGTTAAGTCCTGCAAAACTCGTACAGTGAATGCATGTATGATGCATAAGATGTTTGCTTGTTACCTAGATTCTCCTTACATTTGCATAAAAGTCATTTTATAGGTTCTGTTGAGTGTTTATAAGACTGAATATTTGAGCTCACTGGGTTTAAGGCTAAGGTACACTTTATTGTCCGAAAGGGAAATTTGTCTTGGGCATAGTGCTACAGTTTGTTGCATTACGTACCAACAGAAATCATACTGTCCATAAAACGTTAGAGAATGTAAAAGCATTTAACTGTACAATACTATCAAAGGTACAGTTAATGTTTAACATACAATCATGCATAAGTATATCTACCATTCATAAAAACATTTATAAAAAAAACACATCAAAAACAGAACATATATACTGTACAAACATGCATGTGTGAGGCAGTCAGTGGAGATACTACACACCACACTTTATATATATGAATCTTCTCTTTGAAGTACATAAAAAGCTTTTCACTGTGCAGAATGTGTCATTTGAGCAGGATTCCTCCACCTTAGTCTACCCCCCGCTGCATTCGTTAAGTTCTTTCTTGTTTCACTGAAAAGAGCGACGTGTTCCTTAAATCCCTGGTGAAGCCCGTAAGGTGATATGCTGCTGTCAGATACTTGGCTCGAACTGCTGAAGTTGGATGACATTTAAATTACATTTTTAAGAACTAAAAATAATCATTGAATTCCTAAAAGTTTTGGGTTGTAAATACCTTTTGTTGTCAACAGGTACATCATCATGTTGATGGTTACGGGAGTTCCCTTGCTTAACCGCTCTGAAGTCCTAGTTTAACTGTTCACTGGTGGTAAATAAAGGTGTCTAACATATTTCCATTTAGTGTTATCATGTGCTTGGTTGATCCATAAGATTTTATATAAACATGACTTAATGAATCTAAACAGAGTTATTAGCTATTAGTATATGCTTTTGTGAGCCATAAACACTACTATGGAAGCCTCCTTTGTGGAGATATCAAAATAGTTAAAATTTGATAATGTTTTTGTAAAAATTACTTCTCAAAATTCACAGACTGTCATGTCTTCAGAGGTGCTTGGTTGCTTGGTGATTGTGTTGAAGCAGAGCGCTAACACTAATTTATTTGAAGTGTGTGTGCACCTTGTGGTAGGTTCATGCTCTCTTCACAGTATACCTGACCATCCACCCTGTCTATAAATAGGCCTGATATATAAATGCACATGCTCTAATTGATTTTCTGTTTGTTGCCTGCATAGATAGGTACTATCATGAAAGAAATATATGATGTTTATCACCTCATTACCCATCTTAAAGCTATGAGAGCTAACTAGGGCCAAGCATCTGTAAACACCCAATCACATCCATCCCCTCATGTCAGGTGACATTGTCCATGGTGATGATTTGTGGCCATAGTTTATCATTGAACATTAGTTCAAGAATGAGTAGGGACACCACTGTGTGTGGGTTTGTGAAGATGGATGTTTCTGAAAGAAACTCAAGCACAACAGAATGGCTGTAGTTGGAATAATAGACAATGGTCTTTGTGGGACTTACCTGTATAAAGTGCTGCAGTGTTTTTATTGTTGCTTTAAGGACATGAGCTGGGGGTATTTAAATAATAAATGGACTCATGCATGACTCTTGGGACCTCTTCAGCTAAAATGTGCTTAGTACAATCTTAGAAAATGGCTCAAGATTAGTCATCAATACAAAAACATGTGATTGAGTTGATGTAAAATGTTTTTGTTCCTTATTTTCAACAGACCCAGTCTTCACTGACTCCTGCTCAAGAGGGGGCACAGAACAGGCTATACCTTGTCATCCTTTGTGGAAGCTGTGCGACTGCCAGGGCGGATGGGACAAGGCAGAATTCTTGGAGGGCCTAGACAGGAGTGGGAGTGAGGATGGACAGCCTTTCTGAGTTTGGCAGCCTCTGTCCATCTGGCCGCAGGGATTGGGAGTGAGTACATGGCCAGAACATCTCATCTGAGCAGCTGTTTGGGCAGTCAGCAGGCTCTCTCTCTCTCCTGTCCTGCTCTCTCTCTCTCCCCCCTGTCCTGCTCTCTCTCTCTCTCTCTCTCTCTCTCTCTCTCTCTCTCTCTCTCTCCTGTCCTGCTTTCTTTCTCTCTCTCTCACTCCCTTGGCATGCTTTCTCTCTTTCTTTGTTTCATGTTCCAACTAAGGATTAATTATGTTTTTGAGGATGCAGTAGTTTAAAGTCCTTTTTTAAGGCAAAATATTTTCATGCTGCTCTTTAAGACTCATCACCACTTCAATTGGATCATGGCAAGAAGATTAGGAGTATTTATGCTTTGACTCATTACATTGATAGAGTGATATTTTTAATATGAATTGCCCATCTTTTCCCTTCCTCAGGGCTTAACGCTTTCATCGTGCTTGCTTTTGGAAATGACAGCTGGTTTAAGAAAGATGAATAATTTCACCATGTGTTTTGCCTTCACACTGCCTTGCCACTTCACTTTTGTATTAATCATACATCTTGTGAAACTTAAGGCTAAATTTCCCTTTACAAATTATTCGGTTCTTACATGTATTACAAATACATATATGTTGCCACTTCAATTTTTGTATGTTTGTGTCTCTCAGGCATATTACCTGAAGTCTAAATGTCTATAGGAGCCTTTAAACATTTCTTTACCCATATATATATTATATGAGAGCCTATGATGCTAATATATTGAAATGCCTAAATGTCATCCGCAAGTATTGATTAATTTTTCGTATACCACCATATCACCAAGATAGATCTCTTCTTAGATCTCTTCTCCTCACCAACAAAAATTCTTGATTTCTTAGTAAAAATCTGAGATCTGTGAGAATATCAGTATTCTCTTATCTTTTTTTCTTTTCTCAAGGTTTAGAAACTGGCATTGATTTCTCTTCCACATGAAATGTCAAATTCTTAGGTATTCCCATGAATGATTATGACATAGAAAAAGAACCAAAAAACAACATCTTGGAAAACAGACTGGTATGAGGATATGTGCGTTGTGTTAGTTCAGGAGAGGGTCGGGCACAAATTCATTGAAGTCATGTTACATTCCTTCACAGACACTGAGAGTTTTTTCAATTGTCATAAAAAAGGGAAAGACGTATTGTTTTCACTTTAGAAATTCTGACAATAGAAGATGCAAGAACTCTATTTTTGCACTGAAACTGTTTGTTTTTTCGCCTTATTGTCCTATGAAAATTGAGTTGTAATTAAAATCTGGCTAGATTTTTAACAGCCCTAGACCTGTCCTTGCACGCACAGCCATTAGGGTGATGTTACATTCTGTTCTGTATGCCAGCAATGCGTTAAACTTTCTTGCCAGTCCTTGTCAAAAATATGAACAGAAATATGTTTTTATTATCTTAAGCATTCCTATGTATTGAATCAGTTATATATACAGTACACACACCCAAACGTGCCTATACATCAAGAGGTACTCGTTATGTGATGACACAGCTGTTTAAAGGGCTGAAGTCCTTTGCTGTTCAGGATCTCTCTGAATCTATAGAATTCAAGCATTGACACAAAAGTGAGAAACAGTCTAGACTAGGGATTGACAAATTTTAAACTAAAGTTCCAGTAATGAAACTAAAAAGGTTTTATAAGACACATCTAGCCTGAAAACCATTGTTTGCTGAGCCCTGATCTAGACAATACCAGAAGCCTTCAATGCCCCTCCTGGACTAACTAATATGAGGTTTTGTTAGCTTCCCTTTGTATTTCTATTAGCCCTATTAGTTATTTATTTGTTGCGTCACCATTAATGAACTTCATGTCCTCCTTTTTGTGGAATGCTAAACATGCAGCCATGGACAATGCAAAGGAGGTTTTCCATTCACTGTTACTATTTTCTAAATGTCCTTTTAGTTTTAGAGATATTATTTGAACTATTAATGTTTGGTCTATTCCTATAGCACCAGCAGCTGTGTGGATGATTTGTTGAATGAAGATGAGAAGGACAGGGCAAAAAGGTATGTCCTCCCCCATGACTTATAGCTGCTGATAAAGTGCACATCAATCTATATGATTATTATTGTTCTTATACAGGGTTAAATACTGGCTTAGATTTTTCTTTTCATGATGTCAGAAGAGTTCAAAGGTGAATAGTGTCGTCTGGCAGAAAAGTAAAATGTTATTAGAAGCTTGGTGTTGACCCAGTTTACAAAATTGTATGTGTGTGCTTTGAAGACGGTGATAATGAGGCCTGGTGGTGCAGCGCAATCAGTTTAAAGTTTAAACAGGAACACCTCATTGATACAAATGGATACTTTTTTAGGGAAAAAAATGTAGACAATGAGCTGAAAATTAAGTTACAAAAGGACTCTGTTCCATTTGCCACATTTTTTCTAATCAATACATGCTTTTTTTTCATTTTGAAAAGGGCATCGCGTAATAAATCAGAGAAGAAGAGAAGAGACCAGTTCAATGTTCTCATTAAGGAGCTCTGCACCATGCTGCAAGCTCAGGGCTACCCCCACAAGATGGACAAGTCTACCATACTGCAGAGGACTATTGACTTCCTGCAGAAGCAGAAAGGTTAGTCTTCACTTGACTTTCGTTCCTGACTTGTGCAGCTTTTGCTCCACGGATGCTCTTCATGTGAACTGTGATGTTAGCAGATGTATGGAAACAGTGGCGTGGTGGCCAAGAGCCTGGCTGTTATTGCATACGTGGAGCTTTCCTTCCACCACAGCTCAGTTGAAAGCACAGGGGCAGGAAGTGCTGGGCAAACTGGATGAAGGCTTTCTCCCTGCTGTTTCCTGGTGGAATTAGGACCACAGCTGTTGGCCATCACAGATGGTTTCTACGGTCATGTTCCCAGCCAGTGACACTTTTTCACCCCTGACACATATTTTCTATGTATACGTTTGTTACTGTTTTAGATATATTGGCCCAGACAGAGTCCTGTGAGATTCAGCAGGACTGGAAGCCTCCCTTTCTTACCAATGAGGAGTTCACTCAACTAATGCTGGAGGTCAGGCTCTAAACTTTCTGGAAAGTATGTAAAGTTTTCAGGTTGCTAAAATACAGTGCTATTGAACTAACGAGAAACAAAAGTACAAACTCCTCGTTCCGTTTTGTCTTCGTGCAGACTTTAGATGGTTTCCTCATTGCAGTCACATCGGATGGAAACATCATTTATGTGTCTGACAGTGTTTCCTCACTCATTGGCCAGTTACCGGTAAGCGTGAGATTGCTTAATAACTGTTCAAAAACCAAAGGTTACACGTTTGGTTGCAACATCCTGCATGCTCATTTTTGGGGTTTTGGGCTTTGTCATATGGTATACTTACAGTGCATCGATGAAAACTATTTATTTTGGAAATATGGAACCCAGCTCTGCTTGCATATCTATGAAACCAGATGCCAAAATGCAAAACGTTTGGCTTATCTGTATTATACATATGTCAACACTAATTAATTTAACTTGTGCACTCCAGTTTGGTGACATGCATGTATATAATTGTTGAGAATATACACACACACACAACACACACACACACACACAATGCGATAAAGCTATAGGAGAGTGGATTTTTGAGGGGGTTTTGCTATTCATTTTTTTTTTTATCTTGGATAGTTTAATTCTATTGTAGATATTTTTAAAATTATTATTTGGCTCCAGTTATAAGGTAGCATGGTGGCATGGTGGTTAGCACTGTTGCCTTGCACCTCCAGGCCTGGGGTTTGATTCCCACCTCGTGTGTGTGTGTGTGGAGTTTGCATGTTCTCCCTGTGCTTGGTGGTTTTTCTCTGGATTCCTCCCACAATCCAAAGACATGTGGGTTAGGTTGATGGGTGTTTCCAAATTGCCTGTTGTGTGTGGGTGCCCTGTGGTGGGTTGCTGCCCTTCCCTTAGTGTTCCTGTGTCCTGGGATGGGCTCCAGGCTTCCCTGTGACCCTTAACAGGATAAAATGGTGTAGAAGATGACTGACTGGCCACAGTCATAAACAGTCTTCTGTAGATAAATCTAGTGACATACCTTTCATAACATAGCAATTATTTTCAAGCATCTCTCCACCAAAAAGCTATTTTTGTTAACATATTGTACAGATTATAGGACATGACCAACTGTTGTTTTGTATCAGTCAGATATGGTGGACCAAAATATTCTGAACTTCCTCCCTGAGCGTGAGCACTGCGAGGTCTACAAGCTCCTGTCCTCTCACATGCTCATGAGCGATACTGTTACTGCTGACTTCTTGGAACGTGAGTGTTGCTTTTTCTCTGTTTACACAAGAAAGGTGTGGGACATCTCATCAGAACCTTCAGAGCAACAACAAAGACCCATCCATTCATTCACTTCATCTCTTTTTATCCATCATTTTTAATTTTATTCCAGATTACATGACATGTCTTGTAACTGATAGAAAGTGACAAAATCCTTTTAATGTCTTTTCAGGTAAGGTTGATGATAATGCTTGTGATCATGTTACTATAAATGTTAATTGTAGTGACATTCAGTTACAATTAAATTAAGGTCAGCATTTGTAAATTTACTACCTGTTCCATTAAGGCTCTAATGTGGTCTTGAACTATAGAATTTAAATATCAAGAAGTATGATATTCAGTAACCTGTAATAGTATTAGTTTGAATGACCTATTGTCTGACTAATTGTGTGCATTACCATGTATGGTATACACAGTAATTTTTGGCTTTGAAGGTTGGGCTAGTATAACTGTTTCTCCAGTGAAGTTTATAGATTATGGAAAAATTTTCTGTTTGCCTTTTTACTGTGTTTTGTAGTTTATGTTAACAGTGATTAATGTGCAAGACAGTGCACTGACTGTTATTGTAAATAAACATAACAGCTAATTTTGGCCACAGAAGGCCACAAAATGTTGTCACAGCTCATACCCCATAAAAAATAAAAATGGTACCACAACAGTCAAATCATACATATATTTGATGATAAATATAAAATTATAATATCAATAATCTTATAAAACCATGCCCAGGAAACTAAAACTTAGTTTGCTTTACTACATGAAACAGTCTCTTTACTTTCTATCCACACTACGCAAAACAAAATCAACATTTTTCTATATTTGTTTCTTAATATCAACTTGCAAAAAAATGAATGGAATTATTTAGCTAATTCAGCAGTGCAACTAATGAAGCTAATTCAATGTTAGTTTAAGGCAGCATCTTATTGAGCACTATAAATTAGTTTTCTATAGGCATGTCATCTGAAGATGAAATTCACTTTGTCCCAGTCTTATGAATTAAGTTCTACTGCTTTATAAAAACCCAAGGAAAACCATTTCATATGCAACAGAATAATGTGATGGAAATTCAATTAATCAGTTACACCTCAAATTCTCTATGATTAATTTCTTTTTAATGATTAACTAGAAAATTATAGAACGCAGTAATTGTAAAATAGCATTTTGTTTAATTCTAAATTGTCTTATTGAATCACAGGTAGATATGTACAATCACATTCTTATTAATTCCATTTACAATACCATGGCAACCACAGCACGTGCCTGTTAAAGTAGCACAGTGTGTCACTGTGCTTTTCTGTTGGCTGATGGCTTGCTTTACTCTTTTATTTAATTACAGCCACTTGGCAGTTTAGTTTGAAGATTTAATCACTGGTGGGTGTTTTGCTGCATTAATCCAGAGCAGTCTGTAGGATCTGGATGGTGACCTTAATCTTTGCTACAGCTGGGCTCTCATCTGAGAAGGCGAATGCTGTTGAAACGCAGCCAACATTCCGGCCGTCAGCAGAGATGTGACAATGCTGCCACACTGCATGTCACTATTGCATGTCATACCCTCAGGACTGAACAAAACGTTGGAGGCCTGTTCACATTGGGAACAGTTTTTCACCACGTTTTAAACTGACACTGCAATTTTCAGTACAGGGGTTGTTTGTGACACATTTTATTTTTAAAAGATTTTTCAGCTTTTAATGGCCCTGCCACCACTTTGTTAATACAAAAGCGTACCTAGTGTAACTCCATTGTGTTCTCTGACCTGGGAACAGTGCACTCAAACGCTTGGCAGGAAGTGACCTACAAAGAAAGCCATTATCCTGCCTACTGAGGCTGTTTTTGCTTCCAAAATTAAGAAGGATGTGTGGCACGGACACAAGTCCTGTCTGACCCAGTACCAAAGAAAAATAGCCGAGAAACATACATCATGCCCTTGAAAATGAATTTGCTTATCTTTGGCTGCCTTAAATGTCACTGTATGCAAACAGACCGGTTATTCACATACTGATCTGGCTTCTTAATGAGAATCTGTGACACCTTTTAGGGTATATCACAGAGAAATAAAAAGGTACCTCCTGTGACTCAGCCAATAAAAGACCTGACCCACTGGCAGAGAAAAGCAATTCATATGTTTTTCCCTCTTTATGGTGAGCATCCTGTTGGTGGTTCAGAAGGTCCGCTTGGAGAATGACTGCCAGATTACCAGGCTGTTCCGTAGCTAAACGGGCCTCTCCCTGTGTGTCACGTACATGCTGCTGTCAGATCATGGACTCACACAAAAATATTGAGTTGTGGTTCAGTATTGATGATGATTCAGAGCAAATGTGTGCAGTTTGAAAAATGTATGTATGAAGCTGTGCCTCAAATTATGTTGCAGTTTAGGTTCAATAACTGTCAGAGATGACAGAAACGTGAAGGTGTGTAATGAACGCTCACGGGCATGGAAGGGATTCATTTGCGAAGTAAATGTCAATGGCAAACTATAAAAAAATCTGAATTCCAAAAATGTAGTGAGGTCATAGGCAAAGTGAGAAATGTAGTAAAAGTCAGGCTGAAACAAAGACAGGTCGTGGGCAAGATCATGCTGAACTGTGTAGGTAATTAAACAGCAACGGGGCCAAAAGACAGGAATCGGGATACGCAGACATGGACAGAACAAAGAGCACCGCTTATAAAGCAATGTTAAATGTAAGAAATACATTTTTTTCCACCCGGGATTACATTTTTTTCAAAGACATGCTTGTTTCAATACTTTTCACCTGTGAGATTTATTAACATACCGTACTCTTTTCAACATTAAACAATTAATGAATGACATCCCAAATTCCTGTTCAAGACGTTATTTAAATAACTGAATGTGCATCGTATGTTAAAGACGACATTTTGTGAACATGTTAACACATCTGTTTTACGTGTTTTTTTTTAGGTGAGTCACAAATTGAGTTCTGCTGTCATTTGGCTAGAGGAAGCATTGACCCTAAGGAGCCTGTGACCTACGAGTATGTGAGATTTGTAGGAGATTTCAAATTTCAGAACAATGGTAGGTGTGATTATTTTATTTTGCACTTTAAATAACTCAAACCTCAAAAAATCTGTATTCACAGTTTTTCCAGTGCTGTTGTTGTTGTGGAACATTTTGAGAGAATGTTGCCATTTAATCTTATGCAACAACATTAATTTCTAATTTAGGACATAGTCATGTTATAAAATTTAAAACACATACAAATTTAAATTTTAAAGTTTGACCAAATGTTTTGTAGATCCTGGAGTGAGATCTTAATTTTTTGTTGCAAATGTTAAAAAATTAACTGTTTTTTTTTCAGAATATCTGATAAATATATACCAAGTCTGAATTTGAAACTTTTTGACAGTTTTTATAAATAAGTTACAGTAAGTGAATGTCACAGAATTAAGCGACTGGGGTGTTGACCTATGTCATTCCATCACTCAGTGCCTGCATCTTCTAGCAATTGCTTTGAGATGGTGACACCAAGAACCCTCCAGTCCACACTAGAAGAGCAAGTCTGCCTTGTTGCTACTGTTCGGCTGGTCACACCACTGTTTTTAAAGGTG
The DNA here is from genome assembly GCA_025773905.1 of Chitala chitala. Taxonomy (NCBI): domain Eukaryota; kingdom Metazoa; phylum Chordata; class Actinopteri; order Osteoglossiformes; family Notopteridae; genus Chitala; species Chitala chitala. Next base: position 14,828 of record JABJVR010027333.1, read on the forward strand.
ACAGACACATTTACTTGTGTAAATTACGAATATATAATTCAAAGATATTGCAAAAGTAATTTAAATAGTCCATGAAACAGCATTCAGTTATAAATGGAATAATATATTACACAATCAAAATCCCTGTGGTGGGTTGGCGTCCGCCCTGGGTGTCCCCTGCCCTGCACTCTATGTCTCCTGGGATGGGCTCCAGACTTTCCCGCGACCCTTAACGGGATGAAGCGGTATAGAAGATGACTGACTGACTGGGTGACTGACTGACAATCAAAACCCAAATAGATCCTTTTCCAGTCCTATAACTTTAAATCGACCATTCAAATGTTTGTTATCACAGATTTAGTTTTTTAAGTCAAATCAATTTCTTGGCAGCATGCATAGTCAGCCTATGTGAATGGTACCATTAAGTTGGGCTGGATCTAACCTCCCAAATATGTGTGGTTGAGCTCAGCTTTAGTAGTCCTTTGGGAGCTGTCAGCATTTAGAATGCAGACATGTCCCTTCCTGTCATGTGACTCACAAGCAGTGGGCTCGGTTGGTTAGAATGTAGGAGGACATTCCTCACTGTCTGTAACCACCAATACCCTGAGTGTGCCTCAGACACACTCTGACATTTAGCCTTGAGATTAAACATGTGGGGATGTATATAACAACATAACTTTTTTTTTGTCAGGACCTGTGTAATGTAGATGAATCCTGTAATGAGTTCACATCTAGGCACAGTCTGGAGTGGAAGTTCTTGTTTTTAGATTATAGGTGAGTCAGCTTCAATTTTTTTCCTGTTTCATCTGCATCACTATCATGCCTGTGAATGGTTAAACCCACGTGTTGATGCCTTTAAATTTGAAACGTAATAGTCTCTGAAACCATACAAACGTCAGACGCATGTCACATTTACAGTAGCAAAGGGAACTGCGCTCTGAGTGTGAACTGACACTATAGTTGTTTACAAATCAGTGCAAGTTGCTTTTCTGTTGCGCTGGCATGGCTTGAGGAAAGGCAATCTTACCTTAATGACATGCAATTACACCAATGGAGAGTTTTTCAGTTGGACCCATTTATGCTGTCTTTTTTCTGTATTTTGCTTTGAACATTTTTTTCTCAGCAGTGTTTTTCTATATGACCGTACGTAGTAATTAGCGGCTGTTTTCCTAATCACCTTTTTACGGATTAGCCCTTCCAATTAATGTTGTATTTTGTCCTTTGACCAACCTCTTCACTCTTTCGGTTTGTACTGTTTCTGTTCAAAATAAATGAACAGACTTCAACTGAGTATTAAAATAGTGCCTGCAGTCTAGCAAACACCCAAGGCAATCAGTGCATTGAGACAATGTCAACATCATCTGATGGCAGGGTGTGGCTCCCATAGGACTTGGTCCTGAGGAATGCTGTGGGTCCAATATAACGTGCAGGGGAGAATTCACGTACCCAAGCTTGGTACAGTGTTTTTTGACATGTCTGATTTAGTGAAAAGTGCCATTAAAGCCAATTGGTTTTTCCTAGCATTAAATTGTAGTCAAAGTGAGGTTCAAAAGCTGTGATGTAGGCTTCTTTGAAAACATTAAATTCTTCTTTCATGCAAAATTCCACTGTTACCATCACTGCTTAGACAACTGAACAGGCTGAAAGCTCAGCTACCATGTTCTGCCAGACTGTGTACAGAATGGCTAAGAACATGCATATTATGTTCCTCATTAACCCACTCCATGTAATTAACTGCAAAGCTCAATGTGTTGAAATTACTCCTATTTTTTTGCAAATATTGTTTGCAAGATACTATAAAATATGCATAAGTCAAGAGGAGTGCACTGAACTGCCTATCAGTGAGTCATACATACATTATACAGTATATCACTACTAATATAATTGTCACGTTATCAGTACAGTCACATGTACTGTATTGATACTGTGTGTGTGTGTGGAGGAGGGATGTATACTGGAAATGAATTAAGATCAATTTTTGAAATGGGAACGTAAGACTTTGTGTGAAGAGTTATAGTTGGTGATACATCAGTATGCAATGATCAGCCATAATATTATGACCTAACCTAATATTGAATAGGTCCCCTTTTGCCGCCAAACCAGTCCTGACATATCGAGGTATGGACTCCACCAGACCTCTGAAGGTATGCTGTGGTAAAATGTCCACTTGCTGCCTAATATATCCCCCCATTTCCAGGTGTCATTGTAACAACATAATCAATGTTATTCACTTCCCTGGTCGGTAGTCATAATGTTATGGCTGATCAGTGTATATTACAGGCTAAAACATTAGCATAAGCCGACTGTATATATTTATCACTGCTACGTGATTTATTTTTTTTAATCTGTTTATGTACTGTGCTAATTTTTACATTTAATGTTATCAGCAAATGCTTACCATGGAATTAATAGTACTGTGACGATTTATTATGACATGAAATTGTGCAGACAGTTCATTGTTTTCTTGAAAGAAAGTTGTGAAGTAAGATAAGTAAAGAAGCCGTACATACTGTCCTTGGATCAGCTGTAACTGGACAGCGGCTCCGTCAGGCTGCTTCTCAGTAAGCTTGGCAGTGGCAGCTGTGAAAGCGGGACCTGCAAGCTGTCCTCTCCCTGGCTCAGTTGCCTGGAAGGCCTAGCTCAGTGAGCACCAATGGCAGACACACAGGCAAATGCCACCTTCAGACCACGTTACCTAAGCTTATAATTACTGGGGCTAATCTTACCACTTATGAACAAATTCTTTCCCTAGATAATATTTTGATCTTATGTGTTGAATCATCATTCACCATAAGTAAGAATAGCTTTTGTAGAATCTTAAAATTTTATCGAAAGCGATTTAGTCTTCCTTGTAGCAAGATAAGTTTGGTTTGCTGAGCTGCAGAAACATAAAATGCATGTGGCTGTTTAAAGCAGCTAAATGGAACAGAACTTCCAGATTGTGGTCCGTCTTAGAAGGCTCTGTATTAGCCCTGAGTCAGTGACAGCAGTCATCACCCATTTGTATGTTCATCACAGAGCTATTACAGTATGTGGTCTTAGACAACATACTTTGCGAAGAAAAGAAATAATGTAATGACATTTTAGTGGTATAGCAAATCAGGTTTTTTTATTTCTGATTGAAGATTTTTCTACAAATTTCATTTAAAATTCAGAAAATAAATCCCTGTCTCTCTTGCTAAAACTGGTGTACTTGGATGCTTGGATGTCAGTTGCTCTGCTTGTTTTTTATTTGCAGGGCATCACCAATCATAGGCTACTTGCCTTTTGAGGTTTTGGGAACGTCTGGCTACGATTACTACCATGTGGATGACCTGGACCTTATCGCCCAGTGCCATAAGCAATGTGAGTTGCCCCTTCTGCTCTGATGGATAGTTTCATCAAGGCAGCTCTTTCATAATGACAATGTGTTTGATGAAAACACAGTATGTAATAAACTGCATGACAGAAAAACATTCTCTTCATTTATGGCAACGTAAAGCATGCTGAGGATCTGCCATGTAAAAAATGAATGAGTGGTTGGGAAAACACAGGGACACGGTGGCCTTCATGTGCTGTGCTTGTAACATATGCGAGTAGAGCTGGAGATGGCCAGTGCTACCCTAGTCAGGAGCTTGACCACCCCCTGGCCATTCATCCTTCTTCTTTATTTTTATTATATTAATACCATCTGAAAAAAGTGCAGTATGCATGCTTTTCTGATGAGCCCCCAGTGCAGTATGCATGCTTTTCTGATGGGCCTCCAGTGCAGTATGCATGCTTTTCTGATGGACCCCCAGTGCAGTATGTGTGCTTTTCTGATGTACCCCCAGTGCAGTATGTGTGCTTTTCTGATGTACCCCCAGTGCAGTATGTGTGCTTTTCTGATGTACCCCCAGTGC
>JABJVR010027333.1:18787-35999 GCA_025773905.1 Chitala chitala
AGTATGCGTGCTTTTCTGATGTACCCCCAGTGCAGTATGCATGCTTTTCTGATGGACCCCCAGTGCAGTATACATGCTTTTCTGATGGGCCCCCAGTGCAGTATGTGTGCTTTTCTGATGGGCTTTCATTTTCCCAGTAATGCAGTTTGGAAAGGGAAAGTCCTGTTACTACCGATTCCTGACGAAAGGGCAGCAGTGGATCTGGCTGCAGACGCACTACTATATCACCTACCACCAATGGAACTCCAAGCCAGAATTCATCGTGTGCACACACAGTGTAGTCAGGTGGGGTCTGCCGTCTCTTTTCACAGAAGATGACACCATGTTTGCAAATGTTTTCCATGTTTTGTTGTTTTCCATGTTTTGTTGTTTGTGTCAACACAAACCATGTTTGTGTTGACATTCAAATGTATTTGATGTGACAAGACTGGCATTGAAAAAGTAGACAAACTTTGGTCCTACTGTAAGTTAAACAATACGAGATAACACCATCCACGACAATTTTCAGATTTAAAAGGGCAGATGGTGTGACTGCAAAAGTGTGTTCTTGCCTTCAGGTGTGTGACTTTACTTTGATTTATCTAGCACAATCTCAGTTGTGCTATGTTGCGTTATACAAATCTTCCTTCTCTAAATTATAAATTTCCTGAATGTATAATGTTTTTTGCTAGATTTTAATGCTTGTAGTTTGTTAAATGATTGCAGTTTTGTGTGTTTTATTGATTAGAAAATGTACTTTCCTGATTGTTCCTGTGAAGCAGCTAAGGGACCTTGTTGTGAAGGGCAGTATTTCTGCTCTTAATTCTCTGTGTTGTGCTGTGTACAGCCAGAGCTGGCCTGCCTCTGCCCCTGAGAACGATGAACAAAAATGCTGAATGTTTCATTCAAAGAGAATTTGAAAATCTCAGATTAATATGAATTATTAAGGGGATCTGCCCACTGGCTCTGAGAGTTGTACCATTGCCTCAAATGTCCAGCGGGGTCATTAGTTTTACTCTGGCTCTTGGCACTCTGTGTGTGTGTGTGTGTGTGTGTGTGTGTGTGTAGTTTGCATGTTCTGCCTGTGCATGCTTGAATTTACTACAAATTCTCCAGTTTTCTCCCACATTCCAAAGTCCTGATTAAGTGGATTTGTCAACATAAATTGCCCTTAATACGTGTATGTGTGTGTCTGTGTGAATGTATGTGTGCACTGTGATGGGTTTGTGCCAACTCCAGGGTGTACCCAGCCTCGCCCATGATACAGGCCTCAGGCGCTGGTGTAGGGGAGAGGCCGGCAGGACATGCAAGGTGTGAGAGCCCCAGTGTGCTGTGGGCCCCAGTATCCAAATTACATATGCTTAATACTGTTACAAAAATAGAATTAGCAAGATATATATTTAGGCAACAGGTAAAAATTAATATGGAATATAGCCTGTCAGAGAGAAGCCTCTGATTGGCTAGCCACAAAACAGGGGTGTTTCAGTCAACATTGCATCACATATTCAGTTCACTGCAATATGTGATTAATACTACTCGAGAAGTTTTCAAAATGAGCAAACAAAAGTACAACAGCACTGCAGAAAAAAAAAATCTAAGCAATTCCTTGTTTCAAAATTGTGAGTGAGGAGCGTTCATGCGTTGCAGGTGGGCTGCTGAACAGGTACGGAACCCGGCCACTGAAAACCCTTGAAAGGATTAGCAGTGGATGACAGAAGAGTGGATAAATTGTTACTTCTTTGCATTGCAGTTTTGCAGAGGTACAAGCAGAAAGGAAGAGAGAGCTGGGCTTTGAGGAAACTTTGAAGGAAGCAGCCATTACTTCTGTTAAGGTATCGTCCTTTTTGTTTGTCACTATTTTTGTCACTTTGGGGGAGAATGACAAGCAAATGCTCTGTCTTAATAAATCAAATCAACCTTTATTTATGTAGCAACTAAAAATAACCACAAAGTTGCCATTGGTGCTTTACAAAGCATTAAAATACATAGGCACATACACAAAACACAATGACAACACTCAAAGAACTAAAAGATTACACAAGAAAAATACAATGAACATTTCACTGAGTACCAAAAGGTCTGAGTGAATAAATAAGCGCTCAGTTTGACTTTGAAAAGGGAGAACAGAGTTAGTGAGCACAGATCAGGTGGTGAGGCACTCCATAAGTCAGGAGCAGCCACATCAAACGCACAATCACCCCACCGCTTATGTTCTCATCTGGAAACTTCCAACGAAAGATCTAAGTGAGCATCCATGGCTACGGAAAGTAACAAGTTCAGACACATATGTCAGCGCTAGACCATTAAGGGCTTTAAAAACAAAAAACTGTTTTTATTCAACTCTAAAATGCACTGGGAGCCAATGAAGTGAGCAGAGAACAGGACATTTTACAAGTGTTGGTGAAAAGGCATGCCACTGTGTTTTGGACTACTGGAAGATAGTAAAGGGCAGACTGGTTAATTCCTATAAACAATGCATTGCAATAATCCAATCTAGAACTAATAAACACATGAATACCTTTCTCCAAGTCCCTCTGGCAAAGAACCCAGCAGAGTTGAAAAAAAGCAAATGACAATCACAAATTACACCCAGATTTCTAACATATATCCTCCTGTCTTTGCTCTACTCTTACATACATGTTTGTTCTCAGCCAATAAAGTATAATAAATTATTCCCACTGACAGTAAAATGAGTAAGAAGCAGTACTGCCATTGTGCTGCTCAACTCAGTTGTTTCCATGGTGACTCATTTTCCTCGAAGAAGGGATTCTCGGCCATCTCTTCAAAGCCTTTTAATCTCGCACAGTGTTGCTCAGTCACACAGAAATCAATTCCCAACCAGAAAAGAAGATTGTGATCTTGATTTCTAGGCCTTATAATCCGTCAACACAGGTGCTAGCAATTGATAATTGTGCTGAACACATATCCACACTGCTCTGTAACATTTCACTAGATTAAATGATCATGTAAATACAATGAAGGATTGTATGTATTTACGTAATCAGAAATACTTGTACATTTGGTTGTAAGAACATTGACATATGTATATGCAGTAAATCGTCTGTCCTAAACATTAGGTAATAACTTAAGTAATTGGCAATGAATGTATTGTATTTATTATATTTTAAGGCTATACACTTTTACCTTTTTAGTATTCTGTGCTGAAACAGTGTGCTGACTAGTGACCGTAGAGTGTGTGCCTTGGGTGGTGTGCCCTTGGTTAGTGATGCTGATGTAGGGCAAACACCCAGAGCCTGAAATCTGTCATGTCAGTCCTGGCCTTCCCCCTCTCATCATGTCGCTCTGCAGGACCTCGTGTCCTACCGTGACATCCTTCCAGCCTCAGAGGCACCGGTGGAGTTGGCGAGTGGGGCGCGGTCGGTGTCTTCCCATGGTTCCTGCAGGTCCTCCCACACGGCCACGTCTGACTCAGCGTGTGAGTAACCTACTGCTCTTCAGGGCCTGCTGTCCATCACAGCGCTTACCAGAGGGACTCCTGTAGTCAGAGGTTTCACCGCTTCTCAGTCAGGCTAGCTTTTGCCTCAGGGAACATGACAGTTTCTACAGAAGAAAGTTCTCTGATAATAAGCTTTATCGAAAATTTATGTAAATGTAATGTTAGCGTTAACATTGATAGCCTCATTGAACCAAAGGTGCTGTAATAACTCAATAATGTGTTCATTCTCTTTTTATGGTGCAAAATTATGACACTCTGACTGTGCTGTCATCTTCATCAAAGTCTGGTCATTGCTGCGTATCTTGAGTTGTGTTTTTCTACCTGTGATTTATTTCTGATTCCAAATTAAACTGCTAAACGTTGATCTGTGTCAGGCACTTTGGTGACCTTGTGAAGTCTGAAAAGTTTTATATAGTTCTTTTTTTACTTTTTTTAATCAATGAAAAGCTTACAAAAAGGATGTTTCCAACAAAACACTCCAATCACATCAACCACACATATAAAAATGATGTGTCTTTCTTTTTGTAGCAAATTCCTCGGTGAGGTACCCAGAAGCAGTGACACCACCTCGCCAGCCTGCGTCTGAGAAAGCAGCATCCAACATTCCGCACAGTAGTCCAATGGTCAGCTTAATAACTGTCATACTTAAAAGACTAAAATCAAATGAAACCAGTGAAACAATCATCCGAAGTGTTGCTGTTGTTCTCTCTGTAGACACAGACTGCACAGAGGCCAAAGTACTCTTCAGAGCTCCCTTGTTTGCCCTGCGCTCCCCTTCCTTCAGCCTGCAGTCAACACTCTGCTATGGTTGGTCTTGCCTTCATCCTCAATGTCCCCATTTGCTCATTCCCATTTGCAGTTAAGGGCCTGTTCGTTGTATGCATGTGGTCAGTAAAGTAGTAGACCTCCTAGTGTGGAATTCAGTTGCGGCTTATGGAATGTTGTCATGTTGCTTACTGTTAGTGTAATTTAATAATTCACTTAAAAATTAACATGTTCAGGAGATGTAGCATGTATTTGAAGGAAGTGATTTTTGACAACTTTGTGATTTCCTTTAAGATAGCTTTTTGACAGGTTAAAATGAATGTACAAAATTTTGGGGGTGGGGGTTATCTTCCTACTACCCACTCGTACCTTTTGTTGAATTTTTCTTCATCATTTCACCTTGATAATTATAATTAAAGGGTTTGTTTTGGGTGCTAACATTATGAAAGTTTATAATATGCCTTAGACAAAGTTCCACATGAATGTAAAACATAATCAGAAATACCAGGTAGAGCAACATTTATACTACTTTTTTTCAGAGAGGAAGCTGTAGACCAGTTCATGAGACACAATATCTAGCTGATTTGGTGTCATCAGTGGAGACCCACTTAGAGGGCTGAATATACAGTATAGTATAGTAGACTTTTTCTGTGCACAATCTGGGATTTATAAATCCTGTCCTTACCATAACACCTGTTAAATCAAGACAACTCAGTTGCAATGTCCATATTTCTGAGAGATTTCTGTGTAGGCATGCACACAGGATACAGGACAATTATTACTAGTACATCAGTTTTACATGGCAGGAACAAGAGTTTAATCCTTGAATATTGTGCAACTATCTCTGATGTGCTTCAATGTATGTTTCTTTAAAATCCCCACTAATGCAAAACGGCACAATAAAAGAGGGCTTATGGGTAAAATAGACCTAATCAAATGAAAACCTTCCTGTTAGAGATCATTATCTCCTGAATTTCTTTTGACCATTATCACACAGATTTGCTGGCAGTTGTGTTCCAAGAAAACGTATGTATGTAAAAATACATATTTTAGTCCATTTTTGAGGTGGCATCAGCAGTCATAGCGATGTTATAGCAATTTCGCATGTAATTTCACGTTCTTTCATTTGAACAATATAAATTCTTGTCTTAATACCTTTGTAACAAATGAACACTTGTAAATCTGTATACAGAGAATGCTTTCCTTTATTAAGGTGAGCAACCAAAGATCAAAAACCACTGTTAACACTGAACATAAAACCAAGCGTGTGTAACGTTCAGCCAGAACACAGGCACGGAGGCAAGGGTGGACTCTAATGTGCAAAGGGGATTTTAATGCAAGAGATCAGGGAAAGATACATAAACACAGGTTTCAGGGTTAACAAGGTCCAGAATACACTACAACAGGAAACATCACTTCAAGAACCTTACTTTAACAACTGGCACTAGACTGGGACAAAAGGCAGGCATATATAGGGAACATTAGGTACAAACACACACAGGAATTAACAATGGGAATTACGCAGGGCTGGGATCACATAACGAAGTCTAATCACACGGGGAAGAACGGAAAGAAGGGTGACATCTGGTGGACATGCAGGGCTTTACAGGGAGGACGTTACAGCGTGAGCCCAAAAAAAAAAAAACGGTGAACCTGTCTATAAGGATAACAGCGAGCGGGCTGGTATGAAAGGCAGGGAAGGTCTTGGGGTGAGGGCAGGAGTAACACCCAGGGCTGAAATCAGAGAGGAAATATAGAAATGATCAGTATTTAACACAGGTAAAACACCTCAAGTGTTGTGCTGCCAAACCCCTTTATAAAAAGCAGGTAATGGGGTGCAGGTGTGTTACTTAGCAGGAACACAACAGTGATCAGTTAGCATTGTATTTTACATTCAACACCTGAAACACTGCAACCATAATGGTTTTAGACACAATTTTGTAACCTTGTCCTCTCATATTTACAGCTGTACAGAATCGTGTTTGTAAAATAGCAATTAGAACTTGATTTAAAAAAAAAAAAAAAAAAAAAAAAAACAAGTAGTCTAACTTGAACTGTGTTCCCTGAAAATTTATACATGTTGATTGTATATTTCTTTGCAGAGTATTCTGTGATAGTCGTGTTCTTTGATATTTGGAAAGAACTCACATAAGCTAATGCGATTTCTGCAATATATTAACATCAATCCCTTACTTTCAGTTTGCATGTGAGCTAAAGTGTATTTTTGAAACAGGTACATTTAAAAATATTAATGCTATGTGATGTTTTGGCAAAGAAAAGCTACCCGGCATAAGGGAGACACACTGACCCCTCCCACCCCATCTGGACTGGGTGTTTTCATGTCCCAGTCCATACCTGGTGTGAGAGGAACCTTATTAACTAATTATGACTGTCTGAGAACAGCAGCACATACATACTCAGTTCCTAAGTAAACAACAAACATGACCTGAGTAGCTTCATGCTGTTTGCAGTATTTTTAAGTTCATAGCCTTAAACAAGTGTTACTCGTGGTTTATTATTTAGATCAGTGCTGGGTTAATTTAATATTTACAACCCACACAGATATTATTGAGAACTAATAAAACCCTCTGTACCTCTCAAAGTAATAATCAAAGCATTTCTGCATCAAATGTTTTTTTTCTGAAAGAGATTCTAGGACTTATACCACATGCAATAAGATTGTTGTTAACCTTAAATTTTCACTTTCTTTTGCAAATATGGATTTTTATACAGTATATTACTGGACTTAGATCTGTTGTGTTCTATGCTTCTCCTGTCTTCAGGAGAATATTTACCATGGCTATACAGCGGGTAGGCAGTCAGATAGCGCCAGCATCACAAAGAGACCAGGCGACTATCAAATGACTGTAAAATAGTGAAAAATCTCAACTCTAGCTTGTTTTAATAAAAAACTTGCAGGAAATTAGTAATAAGTTACATTTATTTTCTATTTAGTAGATAAAGTGGTACGTAAATAGCAATTAAAAGATTTTTTTATAATATTAAGTAAAGGTTTTTAATAAAGACCAGAGCAGTAGTTTTGTCTGGCCTGAGTGGAACTCAAACACTGTTATGCAATATCTCATGTGTTTTCCCCCAACACTGAAAGCTTACAGAAATATGAACGAAATGTGCCCTGTCAAAAAGAGACTGATACAATCACCACGGGGTTATACCAGTATCTTAGTGTTTCTTATTACTTCTGAAGTTAGAAAATATGCATTTTACTCAGATATGATTCCAAATGTTGCTAGCATGGTTAACTTTATGTCAGCACAAAATTCTTTATGACAAATTATATTAATCTTAAGAAATAATGTGTCAACATTTGAATATTTTGTAGTTTCTTTGCAATGTCTTTAATGTGAATGCAAAATGATTTTAATTATTGGTACAGCTCTTTGTAAATTAATAGCGAATAATCCATTCTCAGTAAATTTGTTTTGAAAAAATTTTTTATAATGAGTAAATATTACGTGTGATGGGTTGACTCCTGTCCAGAGTGTACCCTGCCTTGTACTCTGTGCTCCCCAATGTAGGCTGCAGGATCTCTGCAACCCTGAGCAGAGATCCTGATGAGCAGTTGGGGAAAGATGATTTGACCAAGACCCAGCACATGGCTGAACTCTTAATAATTTAGATTTAAGAAGTAGTACAACTGTTATTTTCGTGTCTTTGAGACATATATTAAAATGGAGAATCACTGAGAGGTCGTGATACACCAAAGTGTTGGCAGTAACCTGTTTGATACGTGAAGGGTTTGCGAGGTTGAGTGATGATCCTCAAGACGCCAGTCTTGGGCTCCTTTGTGAGTGTAGCTCATGTGTTTCCCATCTACGTGATGCAGCAGCCTGGGTACCAGTTCCAGCCGCCACAGCTGGGGATGATGCACCAGATAAAAGAGCAGCTAGAGGAGCGGACACGCATCCTGCAGGCCGACATCAAAACGCAGCAGCAGGAGCTGCATCAGATCAAGGAGCAGCTGCAGCGGGTCAGCAGCTCCAACATGCAGGTAGACTGTCTCCCTTTGCGGCCTTTATTGGCCACTTGTAGCCTCCAGCCTACAGGTGGCGCTGTCTATGCAGGAATGCATTGTGAAGTCAATGTCATTATTTAAAGATTCATGGAAGACCTGAATTGTGAAATGAAGGGAAACACTGCATGTGATGTGTTCAATGCCTAAAGTGGGTAAGGTGGAAAATTCAGGTATCTCAGTAACAGTAAAAGAGTTGAATAGTCTTAAATAAAAACTTCAGTGGATAATGTTTTTACTTAGGATTTAATTAGAAATGGTGTTTGACATCGTTAATATTTGCATATCATTTATATAGACTGAAAAGCAGGTGGATTTGGCCAGTTCTTGACATGTGCTCATTGAGAAATATATATATTTGCAGCTGTAGGCTGACTTAACCAAGCTGTTCATATGCTTCAGTATAAGAGGACACTCTGGAGAAACACCATTTCATTAGTATTTGCCTGGAAGGCACTTTTGTTAAAAATTACTTGTATTTGTCAACAGAGCATTCTTTGCCTGTTGTTTGAAACGCTTGTTGAAGAGACTGGCAGGTGAGTGGTGAGGAGAGCAGGCTAGTAACCACTGTATGTAACCACTGTGTCACCTGTCGACTGTCTCAGATGTGGCTCCAGCACCCTGTTTCGGTGCAGCAGAGCCTGGCCACTATCACCCAGAGCTCAGCCTGGCCTACCAGCGATCAGACCAACAAGCTGCCCTATGGAGCCCACGGAGCCTCAGCCCAGCAGCTCCCAAGCAGGTCCAGTACGTCCACCACTCAGGTACTCCTGAATCCACTTTTTAACAAGTCTGTATAGGGACACTTACAAAGGTACAAGCTCACTTAACTTGGCAAGACATGACAATGTACCTGTCTTATTGTACTGGCCTTATATGTAGCTCTGCATTTAAAAAACATGGAAAATAATGTAACCATATTTGGCAGTTGTTCAACAGTGGTTCCAGGAAGCTGAATACATGCAGCTAAAGGTGGAAATACGACACAAAATTAGGTCAGCCTTAACGGAAAATAAAGAGTGAGGGACTAATTTTTATTATGCATTTTTACACATGGGGAGGTTCGTTTAATTTCTGATGTGAAACTGTGTCCATAACAGTTCATTTTCGTTTACACAAAAGTGCTGTTTTCTTTTCTGTTTTTATCAGCTAAAGATACTTAACTGCTTTGTTGTCTATTAATGTAATGTTTTCTTAAAAGTTTGTCTTTTTCTATTTTATGTTGAAGCAATTAAAGCATGAATATATCAAAGTGAGTATAGAAGAAATATATATACGTTTTGGCAGCCTCTTCATTGCTTCTGCACTTAGATTGTATTAGTAAATAATTAAGCCAGCTTGACTGTACTCTGGGCCCTCTCCAGCTGTGACAGCCCCAGGCGTGTCAGGAAAGTGTCAAAGATGACATGTGCCAAAACAAGGGCAGTCACAAACTGTCACTTCCCAGTTTAAGAATCACAAAAAGTAAAGATGTTAAATATACTCTTCAGGCAAACCTTTCACAAAAATAAGTGCGCACAGTGTAAAGGACATGGTTGTTACATCCCCAAGTAATACAATTTTTTTAATTAATTTTTGCTCTGGATAAAGCAAAGACACTACTAGTTTATAAATTCAGACGTATTTTTTCAGCATTTTAATATATTACAAAGCTATATTTATGACTAGATTGAGCTGAATTAAACGCTGCCTTCACAATAGAGTGTGGGATGAATAATATCACACCACAAAACAGATGACTGTTCAGGGAATGTGTTATAAGACATCTTAAGATTCACAGAAAAATGTGTGGTGATTAAAACAGATTCATGTTTTATTACATAAAAAGCGCTCAGCACTGAGCTGTGTTGTTCTATGGCCTGTCTGCTACATTGTTAAGTGTGTCCACTTCACGAGAAGATTATGTCTCCCTCACCCTACAGTAGCAGTGCTAATTTATGGAGGCTGGATGCAATTGTGTCCACAATAAATGTTTCAAAAAGTTATCGTTAGAATCATGATAGAGCTCCATACTTTATTATAACTATAGAACAAACCAATAAGCGCCTATCACACAATCCCTGTGTGTCTGGAGGCTACAATGGAACTACAACAAAACAGTTTGATGTGAAGCCAAATAATTTCAGCTGCATAATATCCAAGTGTTGTCTGCATGCATCAGTATCTGTCTCAGTGGGTCTCAACTTAGTGACTAGCTCTTGAACTCAAACTTTATTGATATTTATGTACCACTGAACTGCAAAATGATTTCAGTTGTATCACATGGAAGTAAACAGCACACAATCCACAGACAGCTGGCAATGCTGTCAAATACACAAGTGTGTGGCATGGCATTAAGCATTGGCTCTGAAAAGGTTCTACTTCAGTTGTGTGCAAATGTTTTGGATTTGCAAAATCCAACATGGCCCAATGATCGGTAGTTTACAAACTTTGCGTAGATTGTTCGTAGACTGCTTGCACTGAAGGTGGCAACACCATCTTGGTAACTACATCTTGGCGGCCTGGTGGATCAATGGGTAGAACATCAGGCTGGGATGCAGAAGTCTCCTGATTCAAATCCCTGCCCAGCCTCCTGGGGTGTCCTCGAGCAAGACACCCTGTGCTAGCTCACTGTCATATGCATATGAAATGTTGTAAGTTGCTTTGGATAAAAGCATCTGCTAAATGACTAATTAACCACCTGAAACAAAAGCACCGCCAACCAAAATACAGAGATCTGGGTATGCATACACGTCTTCCTCAACTGCAGCGTCTCCATACGTTCTAAGGCATCCAAATGAAAGCTAAATATTTTAATAGGCTGTTAACAATAACCAAAAACCACTTTTGCTATAATGAGTCAGTTTCTTTTAAATGTATTTTAAATAAATTCCTGACTAAAGTTTTATTATAATGTTACAAGCAACGTTCCTTAGAAGGACAGACTTGGTAGTTAAATGGTTGATTAACATTACTACATGCTTGCCAATTTGGTTGATTTGTAAATAAAACAAACAAAAAAAAATTGCAATTTATATCATGAATCATGATTGTAACTCTAAATATTGTGATATCATCCACCACTACCCTGCAGGCACAAGCACAACCCAAGAGGAGTTCCCAATTTCCGGGCCCAGGGCTCCCTGTGCAGACCCACACCAGCCTGTCTATCCCCCTCTACAGCAACCCCATGATGTTCTCCCAGGGGGGCGGGAGCCCCCAGCAGGACGTGGGCCAGAGACAGCACTCCACACACTTCAACCAAGACGGACACCTACGGTGCGAGTTTCTCTCCACAGTCCTCTAAGATGTAAACTCGTCACGTTTCATTGACAGTGATCTAAAGACGTGTGTGCACATCATGTGCATATTTAATAACTAACCCCATCTAATTTTTTTATTCCTTAAATCTATTTGTAACTTGATTTCTAAGTGATTTTTTCATATCTACCTTTGATGTGGTTTTAACAGTTTTGCCAAAAGACTTAACAAGTCTACAGAATGACTAAGATATACATGAATATAGTTCAAGATTTGAAATTGTGGAAGCCTCTTTTGATAATGTTGTGTTTCTTTTAAAATGCAACAAGACTTTATAAACTCAACATTTCCACTTTTATTAAGAGTAGAACATAGTACCAGGTGTGTCCAATTTTGAACATCATTAATCATAAACTATCAGTTTTTTCAGTGCACCATTTATACATGCAGCAGAAAGGCTGTAAAGAGAAACTGAGTGGGTGTGTTTCTGCTTGGGCAGAATGCTGCTTAATCAGCCAGTGCAGCCTGTGATACCAGAGAGGACTGCCGGCTCACAGGCCTTACAGTGCTCAACATCCATACATCAAACCAAGTGAGTAACCTTGCTTGATTTTTTTGGACTGATGTCATAGTGGCCTTAACACTTTGTTCAGTAGTTTAACTAAGAGACTAGTTCAATTTTATCTGGAGCAGCTATGCACCAAGACTGGATTTACCATACATAGACAGATCTATTCTTAACATTTAGTCCACTACAAACATGTTCTTTCTGCAGTTACAACATCCTTCTGTGCTGCTTAACAGCAGCAGAACTGACGTGCTCCTTGTGGGCTCTACATCAACTCTTGCTAAAACTAACATTTTCACTCTTCACATTGCTGGTTCACTGGTTGAACATACCCATTTCCACACGTGTCACTCTGGACAACACAGTACAGACGTTCACGTTAATGTTCTGGTCACATGTTGCACATGTCCTGGCAGCTAATTTCCAAATCACTCCAGCATCAACTTCAGCTCATTGAAACGTCCGTAGCGTGGATTCTAACGTGTTCCAAATCCACTCAACACATCTCATCCATCCTTATTCCATTTCACTGGTTCTCTGTGACCCATCTGATACACTATAAAAAATTTCTTCCACCATTCAAAGCCCTTCATGACCTCTCCTCCACATATCTCAAATATGTCATCCAGACTTGCACACCCTCTTGCTGACTGTGGTCCTATCAGTAGGTCTGTATTCTGTACCCACCTTTGACCTTTGACCTTTGACTCTGTGGGCACCAGGGCCTTCTCCTACACTGCACCCAAACTTTGGAACTCACTTTCCCCTCACATTCACATTATGAACTTTATTACAAAATTTAAAAATGTATTTCAAACATGTCTCTTTAAGATGGCCTGCTCACTTTGAGCTGTATTTTTCTGTTTTCATTACTATATATTTATGAATATAAGGTACAAAAAAGGCAGTTTGATGTATAAAAAACACATACACAGTTCATGTGAAACAATCACCCATAGAGTTGTAACAATTGTGGATTGAAAACATCTTAAACTGCATTACATTTTCTTTAGACAAGGCTTTTGTTGAAAAACAGCAATATTTCCCTTTCTTAATAAACTCCCTGGGCAGGGCGCCAACCCACCACGCACACACACACACACACACACACACACACACACACACACACACACACACACACACACACAATTTGGAGACACCAATCAACCTAACCTGCATGTCTTTGGACTGTGGGAGGAAATTGGAGAACCCAGAGAAAACCCTCCATGCACAGGGAGAACATGCAGACTGTACGTACACAGACCCAAGGCAGGAACTGAGCCCCAGGCTTGGAGGTGCGAGGTGACAGTGCTGACTACCATGCCACCGTGCCGCCCCCTATATTAAATTATTTAACTAATTTCAACAGTTACTAAATATGGGATTGCTAATATATTTGTTCTCAGGTTACACCAGTATCATGCCAAAGTGGAGTTTGTACACAACTCATTTTAGCTAAATTTGTTGTTCGTGCAGAGCATATAGACAACTGAGCAGCTGCCTGCATTTTTTTAATCGAAGAGATATCTGTTAGAGAGTGGAAGAAAGTGACTCAAACCTGAACTCAAACAGATGAATTCAGACAAACGTGCTCAATGTCGACCAAAAGCTACATGGCCACATTTTGAGGAAGACTTCACTAAATGGATCAATGTGTAACAAATGGCCTTTCAGCACTGGCCTGCCAACTGAAGGCAAAATATGGCTTTGGATAAAGTAATGAGCAATGTTTGGATGCAGTACTGGACATGTTTAATGACAATTAGTCTTTTAACTTGAGTTTGTATAGTATAGGGTTTACCCCATAATTGAACTCACCAAGTGAAACGCCTCTTTTAGGAAGACAGTGGGGGATGATGTGGTTGTTGTGTGCCTTTTACTGTCATACTTTTATTGTCACACTGAGTCACTATGAAGCACTAAAGTGTCAGCTGACCGGCATCCATGTGGAATGCAGCTGTCAGTGTCACCTTCCCTGGTGAAGTGCTTTAAGCATACGAGTCTGGGTATTTACAGCACCGCTATGAATAAAGAGCAAGAGTTTCACCGTCATTAGTGCCGTCACTGTCTCCACTGATATCGAACAGTGGGTCTTAGTTAGAGCGTAATTTTAATTGTATGCAGAACATTTGTACAATGCACACAAATTAAATGTGCAGGCCTGCTGTGTAGATGGTAGAAGTGAGTGTAACGCATGCATTATATTCTTAAAAATATAGTTATGTTTTTTTGTATTATTGTGTCTTGCAGTTCTTTTATGTAATTGTTTTTATGCAGTTTTATGATCTTATCTGTTCTAAAAGGCAGCATCAAAGCAAATTTATTATTATTATTATTATTATTAATAATAATAATAATGCTCAAAGACTTGAGAAGACTATAACGTGTTAACTGTGTAGGGTTTCACTCTCATGGGTTTTGGGTCTCTTTGCAGATATGGTCTGGGACAGCAGATCATGGTGGCATCCTCTGTGCCTGTGCAGCCGATGAACTGCAACACAGTCATCATGCCTTCTGCGGTCTTCACGTCCCCCATCGTCATCCCCCACAGCAGCTTCATCACACACCAGGCCCAGTCTGCCTACCAGCCATCGGCCCAGTCTTCACAGGAGCCCGTTCAGCTGCAGCAGCCCCATGCCTTCTTCCAGGTGACTACATTCACATTTACATTTTATTAATTTAGCAGATGCCTTTGCCCAAAGCGACTTACAATGAATAATAGTACACGTGCATGTCACAAACAACTACCCGCCTCGTGCCAGAGCAAGCCTCAGACTCCACTCCTGCAAGTCTCCAGCTACCTTTGAAATTGTGCTAGATTTATACCTGACAATCCAGATGATGAATAGCTTTTCGCATTGTAATCAACAAAACACTTTACAGGTGAGGTTGACTGGAAGATGTGTAAGTATTGAAGAATATGACTGTAAAACAGATGCAAGAGAGAAATGCATGATGGTTATGTTGTTTGCTTGGCCAATTATGCTAATTCCCATTCATTGCCTCTTAACAGCAGATACAGCCCCAGAGAATAGTACACAGTGGCCAGACCCAGACTCTGTGCAACACCACTCACATCTCTCAGCAAAGCACTATGGGATTCATTCAACAGCAGCAGCCACAGTCTGTACAGCATCACCATTCCTAAGACCAGACCGGTAGCCTTTCAGACTACCTGAATATGCTGGCATGGTAGCCCAGGGCTGCTGTAAGCGGACCACAATGAATGATGCTTGATGAAGTCAACTCTGTGATTCCATGGCAGGATGTAGAACGATCCCCGTCTAGTCAGCCCTGCCCAGGGTCTCAGTGCTCCAGGCCAAAGCCTCTTAACCCCTAGACTTGGAAGATGCCTAACATCCCTGTGGTGGCCTTGCTTTGAATAAGATACTGCCTTTGTACTCATTAACAGTTCTATTTTTGTATGTCACTTGGGTGTGCATCTCAGGCAGAAGCTGTTGTGTTCAGCAGTTCTCGAAGTCCAGGTCTTGAACCAAGAAGCCTAGGTAGAAGCACCAAAGCAGTGCACATCATCCACTTTCCTACATCACAAGGCCTCCCAAACCTCTTACATTTCAAGCAACTGGTTTGCAGGGGAAAAATTGAAAATGAGAAAATGGGATAGTTCTCTCCAGTCGCCTGCCGCCACACACCAGCAATGGGAGATGGATGTTTTCACAGGCTGATGCAAGTTTCGGTAATATGTAAGGGTGCTCTTCATAAGGCTATTTGACACCTACATAACATGACAGCTGACATAAATTGACAGAGGCATTTGTAAAGGTTAGTTTCAAATTTGTAGCTGTTGTAAATGCTAATACAGTACTTTATTATGGAGGATTATGTACAGTATGCCCACATGCTTTAGAGTTATTGGGTATTGATGGGTTATTGCCAGGAATACAGCTATAGACACACTCAAACCTGAATCATTTTCCATCCCTGATTCTTCATAATTTTGTCTATGGGAGGATGAGAACCCAAAGGATACCAACTACAGACAGGAAGATCATGTTAGCGCTGTACACACAGAAAAAGATAACTTACACACCAACTCTGGATGCTTCATGAGGCTACAGTGCTGTTCACTGTCATTGTGTAAAAGCCTCCTTTATAAAGTGTTTACTTTCTGTTTTACATCTGGCTTTACACAGCATGTCACTTTATGTCACTCTGACATGCTTCAGTGTAGAGTTGGTATAACCTTTTATATAACTTCAATGTAAAAAGTGTCATAACACAGCTTTATGTCAACAAAAACCTGTCACAGTTGACATAGGTAATCTGTCAGCTTGACACAAGACTTGCCAATATTTCTGTCAATTTATGTCAGCTGTCATGAAGAGCATGTGTAAGTGTCATGTGACCTTATGAAGAGCCCTTAACTGTTATCCAAATTTTTGTATCTTGCTTTTGTACTGTAACGTTACGCTGAAATTTAAATATATATCCTGTAACCCAGTAAGCAAAAACTGAGTTTTTGGCTTTGTGTAAATATGACATGCTTAATTTCATTTGTAAAACACCATTGTAGTGATTTGAAATTAAGTTGCACAACATAATATACAGTTCATATTGAGGAAGACTTGAAGCCGACAGTTATTGTCCTAACAAATGACATAAGGATATTCATTGTTATCTAGTAGAATTTGACTGTACTGAAGGCTGATTTAAACATGTCCAAGTGAGTTCAATCTCCCTTAACATGAGCCTGCCCTCATGATGTCAAACAGTGCCATCTGATGGACACAAATTTATTCTCTAGAGAAATATTTGTGTCAGAAAAATAAACTTGAATGATCAAAGAATATGTACAGGCTTGAAAAATATTAAATCTGTATAGGTCAGACATGATTGTTAAACAGAATCTGTTAGATCATGGTTTGTTTCAGCCTTTGCCCTGTGATGGTCAACCCTCATTTTCAATTATACAACATATATCTTAGCGAAACCTGGAACAAAATTATCATTAAATCTTACTGCAAAAACTGGGCCCTTAACTTACATCTAGAACATTTATGCATACATTGTTTTGCCTTACTACAGTTTTTTGAACTGAAGCTTCGGAAGGGGGGGGGGGGTACCAAAAAAAAATAAAAACAAGTTAAAAAATGAACAGATAAAATAAGGTAAAACCCCCAATTTAAAAAAAAAACAACAACCAAAGAAA
>JABJVR010027344.1:0-35995 GCA_025773905.1 Chitala chitala
TATGTGCTCTGGGATGGGCTCCAGGCTTCCCTGTGACCCTCACCAGGAATAAGTGGTTAAGATAATGGATGGATGGAAAATAGTACATATTTGACCCAGATTAGGTTTTCAAGGGACAGCTGAACTTCCTCTTGCTAAGAAATCCACCAATAGCTTGTCCAATGGCTATATATGTTCTCTTGTAGCCTTTTTTAAGATTCACAGTTCAGTGGCCAGGTAGCCCAATGGGTAACAGTTCAACCTAGGATGCAGACGTCTCCCAGTTTGAAGCCCAGCCACCTAGTGTGTCCTTGAGCAAGACACCCCTGTGCTAGATTGTAACATGCATATGAAATGTTAAAAGTGTCTGCTAAATGACAAATCCTTAATTACCTACAGACCATATCATGTCTATCTAATTAGTTTCCCCTTTTTCTGTGCCTGGGTAGGAAGGGGTGCTAACTCCGCTCAAACCCGTTCTGCAGTTTTCAAAGCATGAGATAATCTGTGCTGTCATCATATTTTTCAACAACAATCCCATAATGCACTGTTAGTTCTAAACTACGCTTATTCTACTATTAGCATCCTTACACAACATCATTTAGTTTATAAGTTTCTTTCGCAGAAGCTCTCCCTTTATATAGCCAATAAGAGAAGCTGGGGTTTTATGGAACAACACATACACATGACTCTTAACTGGGACAGCCTCATGGATTTTCTGTTCAGCACCCAGGGAGCTAGCGCTGAGTGTCTTGCTCAAGAGACACACCTGGCTGGGATTTGAACCAAGAGAACCTCTGTCTCATGACAAGAAGAAGAACACGAGTATCAAACATAGTAAACTTTATAAACACAAAAGCCAACAGTACCTCTTTGAGCTCATCTGTTGTTCCATGTAATGTTTTGTATCAATGTTTTGCATGACACTCTGGTGTTTAGTCTGAGTTACTTGATGAACAACTTCACATGGACAAAGTATCTGTGCAGGAGGTGCTCCCAGCATCTGAAGTTACAAATATTAAAAACACACTTCATTTAACATGACAAACACAAGTCAAGAGATTGAAATGTAATTTTCTGCAAATGCCAGTAAAATGGAATTTCAACTTTTCACATCGTATTTGCACGTTGGCAGCATTAACAGTCTGTCCACTAGGGGGCGCCAACATATTCACGGCCCTCAGTTTTGTTCCTAATCTGTTTTGAATTAACACAAATTACTGTATTTAATCCACATCCATGCATGTGAAATATCTACATTTCCTGTGGCGTGTAGCAGCGTGGCAATCGGTTGTTGGTAGGCTACTGTTGTTGGATGATTTTGGTACAGATGAAAAGCAGGACACCGTGATGCGTTTCTGCTGACTCCAGACTTCCTGCTTCTTTGCTTTCATTATTGCAGACAACCTTCACATACCTCCTTCGTCAATATGAATTGAATGTGAATCAGACATCAAATACAATTTACAACACGTAAACTTTCAGTTTGGAGTGTTCATAACAGAACGAGTCTTAATCTGTAGAAGAAGCTCATATATCTGCATATTAGTTTTATTATTAGTTGAATGTCTCAATACAAGGATTCTAAAACTAGGCTTCTGTCTACACGTCCCAACAAGCAACTTTAAGAGGAAAAACGTTAAGTAATGTGTAAGAGTGCACGTCTCTGTTTAAGTAGATTTAAGTCACTCAGATGTTACAAAGGAGCCCTTTACAAACAAGCTAACATCACTGAACAGCACCCAACAAAAGTAGCACTGAATGCACTTGGTTAATGAGAAGACAGTAATGAGAATAAAGTCTAGCGCGTCTTTCCGTCACGCTCGAAATAACACAGTATATATGGATATATATTATATATATGATAAAGTGTGCTGTCATCTAGATTGGGAATTATTTTACAGCAGGAGAAAACTATTCCCTTCTAGCATGAAGGTTCGTGAATAATGCAGATACAATGTACTGAGACTAGCTAACACTGGAAATGCTTATTAACCCTATCCCACCCTATTTAATCTTTAGTTACTGTAGTGTTATGGAATAGTATTCTGCCTTGCTCGTTGAATCATCAAACTAAAAACACCGGAGGGCACTATTTGATTTTTTCAGTAATTAGTTTTCAATCTTGTCATTCAACACTCACAGAGGCAAGTGTGGTAGCGTCGCTAGCCACTGGAAAAATAAAATTTGTTAAAGTACTTCATTCTGTAGCAGTTTGCACAACCAAGTATTTCCGTGTTTTGTTGGTATTTGGTAGATATGAACCTTTGTTTTCCTTAGTTTTATTATGATAACATGATACCATATGTTACCATTATACCATATGTTTTATCCTTAGTATAAACACGGTGTCATAATGGGTACAACCGAAAAAAAGCAAAATGTTTTAGTGTTATTATAACTAAAAAATAAAATACCGATTAAAAACACATACCGAATGAGATGGAGCACCGATTTTAAAATTTAACGAAACTGCAAAAAATTTTGGATGTATAGGCGAAAAATGGTTCTATTCCACAAAACGTCTTGCATTTATTCCCATTAGCAGAGAATAATTATATCAGTTCATCCAGAACCAAAGCATCGCCATGCCTATCAATACTGGTACCGCCTCTTCTGACGTAGAACACAACAAACTAAGTCGTAAACAACGGGTAGTGACGTCACCACAATCTTTGGCAGCTGCTAAAATGTCTACTGTTGAAAAGGTGGAAAACGCCTAGACTAAAACATCA
Organism: Chitala chitala; assembly: GCA_025773905.1. Taxonomy (NCBI): domain Eukaryota; kingdom Metazoa; phylum Chordata; class Actinopteri; order Osteoglossiformes; family Notopteridae; genus Chitala; species Chitala chitala. The sequence continues at coordinate 2,715 of JABJVR010027344.1, forward strand.
GTAACCGTTGTAAACAGCAGAGAAGAGATGTAGTAAAATATACGTAACTGTCATGTACGGCCGTGTTTGACAGTGTTGTCTTTAATTTATTAACGCCGTTTCAGTGTGCTTAAACAACCATTGGGCTAGCCAAAACTGCTAGTTTATAAGCTAGATAGCTTCCTTTGTGCTGAGGTGGTTTGTTTGTGTTCAGTAAAACGGCGCCCGGCTGCTTTTGATCTTTCGCAATGTGTGTCAGTGCCAGTTAATCTGTTTCCGTGTCAGCAGACCTAAATATCTGAGAGAAGGAAGTTAAGTCGCAGACAAAATAATCGGGAGGCTAGTTTGGACGCGGAGCACTAAAAGCAGGAGTTTGGCGTATGAGATGGGAAATTGTCTAAAATCTCCGACATCAGACGACATCTCTTTGCTGCACGAATCCCAGTCAGACAGAGCCAGCTATGCTGACGGTACCGATCCGGATCAGGAGCCACCTCCGCCGTACCAGGTAGGGCAGAAACCACGTTGATGGTTAACAAAAAACGACTAGAATACAAATAAACTTGGTTCTGTGAGAGGTGCCCAGAAACACCAAGTGCGACATCAGATGAGCTACTGCTGTTCTACTTAAACAGTGTTCGTGAACAGTACCACGTAGAATATAAATACAACTGTAGTGCAGGACAAGGATACGGTTGTGGTGTTGGGTGGTTATTGATGCTTATTGAACTCAGGTACTTAATTACTGCGATGGTAATTAAATTATTGTCTGATGTCAGACCTGCTAATCTAACAAAGTGATCATTACACAGACACAGTTAAGATGGTTTATTCCTTTGTGTGTGTGTGTGTGTGCGTGCACTTGTTTCAATAAAATTGTAATTTATTTTGAATCGTGCCAAAGAGACCGTAGGTATTGTACGGTACTTGTGTTTTTATATCCGATGGCGAGGAATTATGCATTCAGTTTAAGGGTGAAATGTACGGTAATATAACCTTTTTACATATGGTGGCATTAAGAATGTTTACAAGGATACTGAAAGTTTGTCATATTACTTATGAGATGTATGTAGTGTATGAAAGAAATTAATCTGTATTGATTTTCAGCCAACTGTCATTCATTAAAAGAATTTTAATAATCTTTTTAATTTAAATTTTTTTTTATCTTTATTTGGTAAAGACAATACATAAAAGTCTTTAGTAAGTGTTGAAGTACAGGTTAATCAGCTTGCTGTACATTCAATCATTTATTCATTATGAAGCTGCTTAGCTAAGTTGTGTTCACAGGGAACCTGGTTTGTAACCTCAGCAACACAGGGCAGAATACCAGGCCAACACAAATTACTCATGCACACCATTAAGGCAGTTTAGAATTCCCAGAAGTCCTGAACTGCATTTCTATGAACTGTGGGAGGAAACTGGAGCGCCTGGAGAAAACTCGTACATTTTAGTGTAAATATAATCTCAATCTGTTTTAATTAAATAAAAGACATATTAAGAAAGTGGGGGGGTTTTGAATTTCATATATGCTTTTCAGGTAGATTGACAAAGTAAGCACGCCACAAGTAATATTGACATAGCAGCAAAGCATGTAGTGCATTTTTTTTCTGAGAATTTACTTAACATCAGTCTGTGGGACTGTTCATTTTCACAGGTTGTTTTTGTATTCTGATTCTTGAAGGTTTGGTGCTTTAAGGACAGCAGACTGAGGCTGTGAAGTATGACCATGGAATGTCAGATAGCCAGTTTACAGATCTGAGATCAGGTGTCACGTTCCGCTTTTTGTTACTGTTAAAATGCATGTGGCTGTAGTCTGGATGGTTTGATGGCGATCAGTCTTTGAGGAAAATCAAGTAACAGCCTTGCAGTAAATGAATTACTTAGTCAAATAGGCAACTGTTTCTGTATCAGAGAAGGAAAGGGGATAAAATGACTCAGAATATTTCTTAAATGATGATGTCATCCTGGAGCTGCACTTTTTATCATTGCTGTTCAGCATGTGTAGTCATGCCAGGTTCTTAACTAAGTAGTGTGTGACGCTCACAGCAAGTAAGTGGCTTGTAAGTTTGTGTGTGTTTCTTTGGAGTTTTAATTTTGTCATAATAACGTTTGTCTTCTCTCGGTTCAGCCTTACCAACTGTATAATTAATTAATTATTAGGACTTCTCTTTCCTGTAAGTTGTCCGCATTTCCCCCCTCAGGTGAAACAGAGGAAGGTTGGTGTTTCACGGTCATGATTAAAGCCTGGTCTCATCTGTCTGTGTGTTATGAGTCATTCCTCCAACATTAACATGGTCCTACAGTGACACTTGTATGAGTGGTAAGACAATTTGTGTAATAATTAATGTAATTGTTAAAAAAATCACCAGTGTCTATTCTAGTCCAGAATAATATAAATAATTCAAATTAAGCATTACCAAATAATACATTGTATCTTGGTCATTTTAGCAGTGTTAGGTGTTTCATGCCATATGGGTGACTGAAAGAATGGGATGCACTGTGTTGTGAATCAGTGCGGGCTCTTGTTTGCGATAGATGCTTGGCGCTCTTATTTGCCTTTGTAAATGAGTTCATAGTTCTGCATGCTTTGTACAACTGCCAACATCTACAAGAGTATTGCGCTTCTCTTCAGAACCATGAAAGCACTCACTTAAAAGCTTCACTGCTTCATAAATATATTTTACATTTTTAATTGAGAGAGCCTATTATCATTTTTTGTACTCTGTTGTTGCTTTCTGATTTAAATCAGAAGTTTAAATTATTGTCATGAATATTGCTAATTTTCAGTGAGCATTTATTCAGTTAGCCTCTGTGTTGTTATAGCTAGAGGGGTACAACAGATGTTTACTGCTTGGGACAAAAGCACACCTTAAACCTCAGGTGAGTGTGTAAGCACTGATGTTTACACCCCATGTGGGTGTGTAAGTGCTGATTGACTGGACCTGGACATTCAGCTGGTGTGTTTAACAGGATGCCCTGAGTCTCCACACGTGGTTCTTGTGTCAGTTCTTGGTTCTGATCCATTTCCACTTGGCTCAGCATGCTGCTCTGTTGAGAGGCTCTCTGGAGCTGCTCTTTGTGATCTGGCTTACGTGGCAATGAAGTGTCCCCTCACTCTGAGATAAAATGTCCAGGGTCACACATGGTTCCATTCATTGGTTTATATTTGGCAAGCTAATGGTGAGTAACTGTAACAGAGGCACAACTCACAGCTTCTGTAAACACTATGGTACAAAGCTGGGGGATGGGTTGTTTATGAACCCTGTTTACTGCATTTGATGTCAGAAATTAAACACAGAGCAACTTTGCTAAGCAAAGATTTATTGTGGGTTGGTGTCATCAGTTTTGACACCACACATGATGGGTAAAGAAGCCGGACTCTGCCGATGACATGCAGACTTTGTGTAGAGCCGGCAGGACGCAGTGGCAGCCCCTCTCTGTGCTCTCACAGATCGCTCACGTTGACCTTTACAGCACATTAAACTGACTGATCAGCAGTGCTGAAATTGCTTCACTGATGATTCTCCCCCACTCCTGGTGTCCCATTAGTTGATGCTTTCTGCGTTTGTATCGGATTGTGTTCGGATTAGAGCTGAAACGATTCCTCGAGAAACTCGAGTAATTCTGTTAGTAAAAATTGACATTGCAAAACCTTTGCATCAAAGCTTCGTTTAATTGATATACTGACAGTTCGGTGTTTCGGACAGAACATTATTATTGATACACAATGCGCTATGTTGTGAAAGCGAGAAGAAGCTGTGGTTCATTGTAAGAAAATAGCGAGGGGCAAAGAGAACAGACTGGCTAGACAAAACAACAAAGTGTCCCAAGTTTGGGATCAAACATGGTGCATGCAGGTAGACCTAACACCTGTAATAATACACTACACTAAGGACTGTATGAAGTCTGCAGTTTACGAATCAGACTGTGTTCTCAGCAGCACCTAGAACATTGTCTGGGGTCTGATGCACCACAGCAGGGTGAAAATTGACATGACCTGGCAGAGCTGCTGTTTTCTGTTTTTTTTCCCTCAACGCTGTACTTGCTGCTTGTTAACCATCACTTTGTTTTTGTACTGCCTGTAAATGGAAGACAGGTGATGTGGTTTTGGCTGTGCAGGGAAGCAGAAATATCCCACAGCTAACATAAAAACAGCAAAGAGAAAAATGGGAAAACTGAAGGCAGCATTTACAGGACAAGCTTGATGGACAGGTGCATAACCTAAAGCTCCAACGGGATTTCATGCAACAAAGCAGAGCTGCATCTGTTTCAGTTTTTAAACAAAAATGTTCAGTGCAAACCAGCTAGAATGCGTTACATCCAGATGTTTGTTCAGCAGCTGGAGTGTGTCAGCGTTCTTTGCCTTTTAACCGACGTTGTGTCCTGTCACGCCAAACACCTGTTACCACGTCAGGCAGGGGTTTCAACACCTGAATCTGTGATGCATGTTTGCTAACACAATGCCTGTTTGTAGGCTGGGGAAACAGATGGACTTGATATGTGAAACCGCTTGACTAGTAACTGGTTGTATCTTATTGTTCTTGCATGTTGACTGGCTTTGCTGTGTAAGGACATTAAAGCTATAAATAAAATTAAATTGCACTAGTGTCTGAAAACAATGCAGATGGTTACACCATCCACCACGTACTTGGCTGCATTACATGCAAATTATATGCAAGGCAAAGAATACGAGGGTTTATCGGATGTTATCAGCACACAGTGCAGACGGGCAGCTACTAAAGCCCACAACAGCCTGTAGTGAACATCATGAAATCCTATGGCTGTGAGTGGTCCAAAGTGGGGTCATTCGTCACGCATGAACTGTCTAGCTGGCAGAACTTTGGGTCTGGTGGTTTGACACTTTCTCTGTTTTTGCCAAGAGTTCATTTGAAGTTGCTCTACGGAGACGGGCTGAGATTTTGTTATTTGGACATTTGGAAGCCAAAACAGATGTTTGATGATGCACAGAGTGGCAGTAGCTTGTTGCAATGATGCGAAGGTGTTATCCTGTCAGTTGTGTCTGACGCTTGGTGATTCAGCCTCTCCATAACATTTCTTGGTGAGGTTTTTACAGAGTAGGTCGCCAGGTCTTTCTCCAATCCTCCCCATCTACCAGGGGTTTGGACCGGCGTGTGAGGTTCACACATCTGGGTTAGTCTGTTGTTAAACGAATTTAAAGGAACAGTTTGTTTTTGCCAAGTCTTAGCTGTAGGGGGATTTTAACCTCAAGGTGGTGTGAGGTGCCTTGGATAAATATGTATGACCCCCCCGCCTCCCAAAAACAAAAAAATTAGGGCAATCAGCTTAGTTTTGAGTTCAGTGCTTAGCTGCTGTGATATTTGCTACCTCCTCTGTAAATACCGTGTCCTGAAATATAGTTATATTGTTCTAGTTCAGTGGCAAACTTTCCAGAGGCTACATTTGCAAACAGAAAATCCTTTCTGAATATCATTTGACCATAAACAATGCGAGCAGTGTTGCCAGGATACTGTCACTAATGCCACTTGTTTGGACAGCCAACTTGCAGTGTTGTTGAATTTGTGCAGCGTCCTAAAGTCATCAAGATGTGTGCTTTTAAAAATGTCCAGTGTAGTTGACATGTTTGTAAAGAGAGACTTTCATGTCGTTTGTTCTGTTTTAGCACAGGCAGAGTGCTGTAAACTCCTTTGTAAAGAAAGTGCGGCAACATGTTAATAAAGGCACAGATATCAGTGCTGCTGTGTCCATTAATGCTCTTTGGTAATCAGTTTTTGTTTTGCTGGTATAACCAGAAAAAGTAAAAACTTTGTTAGTTTTCCATGGCTACATGATCTGTGAGGCTGCTGAAGTAGAACAGTCTTCCGTTTGTGGTCTTGACCTTTTACAAATATTTTTCAAAACACTGTGCAGTCAGTGATAATTGAAAGTTTTTGAAAATGAAAGTTACACCATACGCCAGGTTGGCTTGCAAATATATTTGTCTTAAGCACAGTGAAGAAACTGTTGTTTGTTTTATAAGATAAGGTTTGAAATTCAGTTTCACTTACTGGACTTACATGGGGTGGATTTATAGATTTGCAAATTCAGGCCCTCTAAGATGCAGGATTTTGCAGTAAGACTTTGCTGATGTATATAAAAATGAGCCTTAGGACTAGTTATTTATCTTTGTAAGTGTGTGGTACATAATTTCACGATTCTGTGAACAGTTCTGAACAGTTCTGTGACTTCCGTCTGCACAAAAAGGGCCGGTCTTAATTGAGATTTCATGCCTAGAATTTTGCTTAAAATAATTGGAATAACGTTTGGATAGGATAGTTCTAATGAGAGATGCTGTGTATTTTTAAATGAGCTTGTGGGAATACCGAGTTATTCTGCAAGTGAAGTGTGGACCAGTCTTTTGCGACTGTACTGTAATCATAATGTACTTCTCATCACAGCTGACTCGTTTGGCTGGTTCCACATCAGTTTCTCAACCTTTGAAGTTCCTCCTCCTCTCTTAATTAAGCATATGCACCTTTAGGAGACTATTATGTGTGTCTCTGATTATTAATTTTTTTAAAAGAAATTCCCTTTTAGTCAATGTTCAAATGACGTAATTTTGAAAATCTTTTCTCACTATCCAGGATGCACGTGCAGACTTAATTTTCCCAGATGCACTGGATCTAATTAACTTCTCCTTTCATTATTGGTGTCTAGGTTTAATTTTTATAATGCTGTACTGTGCATACAAGTCATGTGGAGTCTACCTTGACAACTCTTTTTCTGTAATGTGTGTGCTGCTCTGCTAGACTGTTGCAGGTGTTCATCTAAGCTTCAGGAGGTCTGGTATTTTCCACAGCCTATGACTGACAGCTGCTCTTTTTCATTCATGCTGTGAAATCTTATCAGCCCTGTAACCAAGGTGATGCAGCCTGTATGTGCGTGTGTACGCATGTGTCTGCTGCATACCTGAATTCAGTGTGTTGTTATGTTGGCTTGGTCTCCACGTTCAGGCGTGCCTGCCTTGTACCCTGTCTTGCTTGCAGTAGATGTCAGGCCCTGTTTAACTTGGACAAAGTCAGGTTCTTAATGGAAAAAAGCTTTTGCTTTCAGTTTTAACTTACTGGAAAAATACTCATTACACATTATGAGATATGCTCCAAGAAACTGGGTTAATAGCCCTTTTCATTGCTCTGTGTATTTACTTGCTGGACGTGGATTTGGAACACCTGCAGATCTTCAGTTGATTGTACGTGGCCTAATGGCATAGTTTGATGAGTTCCAGTGTGAACGACCTCAAGATTAATGATATTTCAGTATGCACCCAGATAGGCAGCAGATGTACAAGCGGTGGCTGCACTAAGGCAGGTACTTTTAATAACGTGTGTGCTCAGACCAGGGAAACCACACTGGGATTGGAACCACACATCATCAGTTCTTAGAACTTTTGGTGGGGGTGGGGGGGCACTGTGGCATGTAATGGATGATGGCACACTGTACAGGGGACTGTCACAAATGTGTGAACAAGATGCTGAACCTTGTCCACACGTGTCTCCTGACTACATCTCTGGGAGATTTTGTAGTTTAACTTTCCCAGAATGCAGAGCACATTGTCAGTGGGTTATCCATATAACATTGCTGTTTACATGCATTGACAAATGGTCTGTCTTTGGACCTGGTAACTTCTTGGGCAGAATTATTGAGAATGAGCGTGTCTTTGAGAAGCATTCTTTTGGATGATAATGAGAACGTTTTACACACGACAGCCACCTCTGGTGTTTGTTACTGTATCAGTTAGTGATGCACTGATAAGGACATTTCTAGCCGATACCGATTGTCAATTGCTTCCATGTTTGATACTGATGTCCAGTTGTTTTAGTTGTGTTTACATAAGGACTGTCCACTCTAAGAAATACATTGTGGATTCCAAAAATTTGTAAAATCTGAGATTTTTTTTTTTTTTTTTTTAAAGTATACCATCTCTGGCATACAGCAACAATTTGGCATACAACAGCAATCAAATTGGTGGTGTTGATATTTTCATAGTAGAGCCTCCTTGTGAAATTTTTGCATAACAGTCTTTGCAAAATGCATATTTAACATTATTTTCACAAACATAAAAGTAATTCCGTACAGCAGACTTTTCTACCTGTGCAGTTGGCACATGTCAGCATCATATGATGCTCAGGCATGATGGGTAAATGTTGGCTCATTTTTACCATCAGCCAATGGCTGATCATTGCTGTATTGAATGATACCGTTTGTTGGCAAGTACAATCAGTGCATCGCTAGCGTCAGTGACACTTCACGTTCCGAAGCCTGGCCTGATCACTAAATAACTGCATTTGTGTTCAGGCTTTTGTACATTTGTTTGTTCAACAAATTAAAAAGGGCTTCTGTCAAATGGATTTTTACCTTTGTGTGTCCCCCCTCCTCCACAGGAGCACGTGCGGGTGCCTGTGTACCACCCCACGCCTAGCCAGTCGCGCCTTGCCACCCAGCTGACCGAGGAGGAGCAGGTGCGCATCGCCCAGCGCATCGGCCTCATCCAACACCTTCCCAGGGGCGTGTACGACGCGTGCAGGGATGGCTCCGAGAAGAAGATGCGAGAGTGAGTTTCTCTTCACACCTTCGGGGGGTGAGAGGAGCGTAGGGGAGCGAGAGGAGTGTGGGAGGGCGGCAGCATGTCTCCTGCCAACAGCTTATGTCCTTGTATAGCCACCTCTGTCATCTGCAGGCTCATGAAGACTGTTTGATGTCTCACTATGTTACTGTATGTATGGAGAGTCCCTTTGTGTAATGTGATGGACCTCACCTCTGGCTCACTGCCACATAGCTTGTCTTGTCTAAAAGTGTTTTAATAGATTTGGTTTGGCTTTCTTTAACAGTATGGTTTTTTTTTATTAGAACTGGTGATTGACTGACACTCCTGGTGTCTGTTTGTGTTCTTCCCCTCCCTCCATGACCTGGGCAGGTGTGTAATCTGCATGATGGACTTTGTGTTTGGGGAGCCCATTCGGTTCCTGCCCTGCATGCACATCTACCACCTGGACTGCATAGACGACTGGCTCATGCGCTCATTCACCTGCCCATCCTGCATGGAACCTGTGGACGCAGCGCTGCTCTCCTCCTATGAGAACTGATGCACTGCCCATGAAAACGTCCCCCTTCTCAGAAGTACACCCCCCCCCCCCCACCAGACCTGCATCTTTTATATTCACGGGGCTGTGAATATGGAGGATGGGAATATTCCAGAGCTGCCCATTCTGAAGAGTGAAGAGGCACTGATATTTTTTTCTTCCCAAGTCCTGCTGGCAAAGGACTCCTGGTGGGAGGGAGCAAGGGAGACTGACAGGAGCAGGAACGAATCAGCAGTCGCCTTAGAAGCACACGTCCAAAGCCGTCCTTCACAGGAGTGTGACTGTGGCCCTCACAGAGGGGGATGTGTGTGCAGCATCATACAGCATAGGAGAAGGGAACACTGGCTGCGGCTCGTCTCTGTTGTCTGACCTGATTCACACAAGTCATCTCGTGACTGGGATGGCAGTGGACCTGCAACTCCCTTTCAGTCAGCCCGCTTACACTGAAGCCAGTCCTCGAAAGGGCTTGTGGTCTTACATTTGCTCGCCGAGAGGACGAAATATGCATCCTCGCAAACTAGAAATATTTGCACATTTATATAAAAAAATGGAGATTTGCACTTCCACCAGGATATACAATTCCACATCTTTGTTTAAATTTTGCTGCAAAATGTATACCAGCAACTTTTTTTTTATTTTATTTTATTTTAAATAAGCAACACTTGACTTTTGACTTGTAGTGCTTATCACTGTTTGCCTAAAATTGTAGTTGGGCTTGGGCAGTTATTTTTATCTTCTTTTTTTGGGGCGGGGCAGGCAAGGTTGATATTTCCATAAAATTGAAAAACAACTTCTTGGACTAGCCTTTTACTGTGAGACGGAAGTACGTGATGTATATTACGTTTGTAACTGGGCTCTGAGTATTCAGCAGGGCTGTACTTTCCCCTAATAGTGTGGATGCAGAAACCCAGTTTGACGTTTCGTTACTTTGTGTGTATGCGTGTGTAAGTTCTAATCAGATTTAGTCACTGTTTGTCTTTTTGAGTTTTTTATGTTCTGTTCACTGAAGACACCTTCTTCATTCGTGATGATCATAGTCAAAAACAGCAATAGCGTTTTGTTACTGTGAGATTGATTACCTTTGTGTTTAATGGCTTTCCAGCTCCTGGAAACATTGACAGAGCAGGCTGGGTAGAGGAAAGGGCTGTAGTTTTGCCACGTCTCTTGATTATAATTTGCGGAATAGTCATGTTTGAACACCGTTTCTATGTTGATTACTGGTAAATTAATTTTTAGTGGTAAGACTTAAGTTATTCTAAGATTGCGCTATTACTTGAGGCAAAATCTCTTTTTATTGGACGCAAGGTATCCTGTGTGTTAATAGGCAAAGAAGACATTTACATCTTTGATTAATAGTTGTAAAAAAAAAAAAAAAAAAAAATTATACTCTTACAGTCCATAACAAAGTACAATTTCCATTTACAAATCATATGTTCTGTTTGCTCATCTATAAATGCAGCCTTTTTGTGTGTGTTATGGAGTTTGTATGAATGTTCACCTGTGCGCCCAGTGTTTTTAGTATTAAAATACCTGGCAGGTTTTATTTTGCTGCTGTTTTTCAACTGAAATTCAAAATACTCATGTATGTATTGGCAAGACAACACATCTGACCTGTGTCAATGTCATGTTTGTATTAGTCCTTAGTGATCAAACACTGATAATTAAAAAGTAAAGGTTTGAGGCATGTACTGTATGTGACATGTACACCATATGCTGTCACATGTATAATTAGTCTGTCTTGATGACAAAGAAAATTATGCCAGAAGATCACTCAAATTATGTAATGTTGCTGGTCTGAAAATGTTAATATTTACAGGTTTTTTTTCCTGTTTGAAATGATGCTGAGATTTTTAATGCTACAAGGCATTCTTTTATGGAAGGAGTGTAATTTTGTGTAGATGTACAGGTATACGCACTTCTCTGTATGTACAGTATAAGACAAAGCACAATGCAGGCGTTAAACGTGCTGTACTGTGACATGATCTCTGCAGAGCTTTTTTATACACTTGCCTTATTTCTTCCATATTTATAATTTTAATTGCCACAAATGCACTGCAGTCTTCTTACTTGGAAATGCATTGAAGTATGTGACTATGATCAGATAACGTTTTATAGCGCTGTTGTCATGGATACGAAAAAAAAAAAGATGGGTTCTTGTTGCAGTCTGCTCGACAGTTTTGTTGCAAGTGCTGTAACTTTTGCACACAGAAGTACACAAAATGTTATTGCTTCAACGTATAACTTTGGTATTTGTTGCCTTTGGTGTTGTAACTTAAGTTTTGCAGATGGACAGAGCGGCGCAGACAGCGATGGACTGAAGTACCGCAAAGCAGCACAGTCCAGATTAGCGTTGGTAAAGATGCAAATGCCGCACGTGCGGTCCAAACTACCTGGTTAATCAGGGAAGTAACAGCCACGCGCTCCAAATCATTTAGACGTGAAGGACATAAAGCCTTTCGGCGTGTACTACCAGGAATGTTTTTTACAACAAAGGAATCGTATAGATTGAGATCAATAATGGTAAATAAAATGTTACCCAGTGTGTATGTGTGTGGGTACAATATAATACCTATATGGACTGTTAAGAAATTTGTATTTTTGGTGTTTTTTACGGGCAGTAGCTACATGCATGGACGAAGGTGTGTGTTTATAAGTATGCACAAATCATTAGAAGGTGAATAAAGAACTAAATATTTTGATCCACGATTTTCACATCAAACGCTTTGTAAAGACCACTTGCGAGAAAAAACGATTAAATGCGTTTGTTTAATGTTTTCAAATTCGATCGCAAATATAAGCTTTCTGAGTAGCAAATTTCACAGGCATGTAGCTGGGCGTCGTTCACGCCCTACATCTAGGCTTTCTTGCAACATGTGAGACCTTGTACGATCATTCTGGGTTCAGGGGTCCGGGCAGATAATGTAGGCTGGCCTTGATTACTGTATAAACAGTACCGACAAGAAATATGTTGTTGCATCCATCTGATGGGGTCGACCAGTTCCTCCAGTCCAGCAGAAAATGTAAGTAAAAGACGGCTATAGATAAAATGCGGTTGCAGAGAAATGACGACGTAACTGGCTATTCCATATGACATCATCCATTAGCGCAATATCCCTTTTTACATAATATTAACGTTCTTCCATTACGCCAAGTGTTTTACTAGACCATCAGATTCAAGTCAGTAAATAATTAAGTAAAGTAAGTAAACAATTTACTTTAAAAATTGGTGGGTAAAGATATGTATTTTGCGCAAGATGAACTATTCAGAAATTAAAATTTAAACTGAGAAAATGTAGTGGGGGAAAAACACATTCGTTTCTAATATCAAGACCAAAGCGAGGACATAGTGGGGTGTATTTTGGAGTCAAATCAATTACTAAGGGAAATTTGATGTCGAGTAAACAGTGCCTCTAGGCAATCAGAGCGGCCGAAGGAAACCTGACCCTAAACTGCACTGACGTGGACCGAGGGCCTACAGCCAGCGGGCAAGAAGACTACCCACCGAGCCTGCTGTCAATTAACAACTGCACATTACGTGTATTCATGGGTGCACAACCATCTTACTAACACCATAATTAAACTCCAGCAACGAAAAATAAAATTCTAAATGACAAGCGTACCAGCACTTACAACATCAAAGCAAAATTATCTAATACACTGCAAGTGTTATTCATACTCTAGGGGAAACATTTTGTTTGCACTATAATGAACAAATCAACCAGTGTATTCTGCACTGTAATACAGAAGACCCCCCCCCCTTTCGTGTCACAGTATGTACTTGGGAAAATGAAAACCCTCCAAGAGCGCATTTTCATTACAAGCCGCACGACGGTGCAGTTGCGATGCCGTAAAGCGACAGCCGAAGTAGTGGGAACATAAATAAAGAGGGTCTATAACCCCCCGTCAAGTAGAAGTCAGGACGCTTAACTGCAAAGAAAGCTTGATTTTGTTGTTTTCTAATAGGTTGTTTTCTAGCAACATCCTTTCAAAGGTTTCCATTGGTATTTTATTTGCTGTCTTCAGCGACGTCTTTATGTGAAGCCGTGTAGAGTTCTCTGTTACCCAGCCAGTGCCATGGCCTCCGATAGCGGCAACATGGACAGAGAAATCATGCTGGCTGACTTTCAGGTCTGTTTTGTTTTTTGTTTCTCTTCTGCGAACAAACCGCTCGCTGTTCTGTTTAACGCGATTAAAAACAACAACACGCAAAGGCAAAACAAACACAAACGCGTTCAGGGCGAGATGCGTCTGTGTTTAGCGTAGAAGAAATTACTTTTAAAATAGTTGCGGATTTTAAACGAATGAATGTGTTATTCGTGGCTAATTTTATGAGATGCGATAATATTGACCGTTATTTCATCATGATCAGATCCGGTTACGTTCTGTTATACGTAATTTGTCATTGACTAGTTACTGATTTTGAATTGGATTGAACCGGCAAATATTTGACGTTAGTTTTCTTAGTTCATAAAGGATAAAGTGTTGTCATTTTCAGACTGAATTATGGAATTATTGATTTCAGATTTAGACTGAAGACATGAACAGCTACTGTATTTAAATGGGTTGCATAGAAAACGTTATTCAGAAAAGTTACATGTTGAATGCAATATTGAATACAATTTTGCTTATGATTTTCAGACTGTTTTGTTTGCATTTACCGTACGGGTATCCATTATGTAAGTGTATTTTAATTGGTAAATGGAGGAACTAGTCCCGGTTTCTCCGACCATAAACTCGGCAATATCACAGTATACTGTAATTCTCAAACACTGCAGGTGAGAAGACAGAATATACCCTATACGGGGATTCAATGTTTTATATCCTTTCTTGAAGCATGGAAATGTCTTATTTGATTATAATCCGCAAACCTCAGAAATACCGAAAACTATGGAGAAGCAAAGCATTTCAGGCGAACACCAGAGAGACAATTTACGTTCATGTTCAGTTTTAATAGTCTCGTTTTTTAGTAGTCCCAGCATTGAGTCTGACTGCGGGTGTGATGAAACTGCAGTTTTGTTTGTTGTGTGGCTCTTAGCTGGTTGCCTGTTGTGTGACAAGAGCTCTGCAATGTGCAGCAGGTCAGTTACAACTACTAGTTGTAGAGTGGTGATGGTCAAATGTGCATAATACTGTTTACCTTGATTTGTTCATGTTGTAGGCCTGCACCGGCATTGAGAACATAGCTGAAGCAATTGAACTTCTGGAGCTGAACAACTGGGATCTGGTGGTGAGTTTTTTTGCTTTTGCAGGTTTTTCTATACATTTTTTTTTTATTTGCATGAGCGAGCCTTGCAGATCTGATCCTGGATACAAACTGTCAGCTAATGGTAACAGTTAATGCTTCTTTTCTCCCCATTGTGCAGGCAGCCATCAATGGTGTGATTCCACAGGAAAACGGGGCATTGCAAAGGTAAACAGGGCTCCAAACAGGGATGGATTACTGAACAGGCCTACGGGGCACCTAAAGTGTGATGGTGCCCTTGGGTCCCTGGACTTGTCTGTTTGAAATGGCTTGTTAGCTTATGTTGATGTAGACTGACAGGATTCAAGTCTTTAATGTCAATAGAAGGGTCTCTGAATACCTTAAGATTCATAGTTTTCACAGACACATTGAAGGCATCATGTGGACAAAAATATTACAAGTTTTTCACATGGAATGTTTATTTCTTGTGGACATATGGGTTGACGCTGTATGAGCCTTCCCACTCTGCTGGACCTTATCAAAAAAGTGTACAATTCTGTGCTGACATGACAAAGTGATTCCCATGTAGTTGGGGCTGTATTAGTAAAACTGTGAGAGGAATGCTTTCTGTTGTGATTGAACATTGAAATATTACTCTTTAAATATTTCAGTGTGATGCTGTTGTGTCACAATTGCTCCTAAATATGTTTCGGTGCTCTGCCTGAACTGGAACAAAATATTCTTTATGTGGTAGTCTGACCATTGTGCTATGGGCACAATCCCAACCATGCTTTTTGCATTCACGGATAAAAACCAAACCTATTTCTTAAAGATGGAGATACTAGTGTAAGTTGATTTTAAATAAGTTGCAATGTTATTTATGTTATTAATTTTTTGTCAGCGCTTTAGTTCCGCTCCTGTGTGATGCAATGCACAGTCTCACTGCAGCACAGATTCCCAGCAAAACCTGTCTGGATCTGGTGCTGGTGAGGCATGTGTTCATCCTCGCCACCATTATTCAGCACAATGTTTCGAGTTCATGGCTTTAAGTGTTTTACATTACCTTAGCATGACTGCATTATGTCATGTCAGTTCTATTTTTTGCTATAGGGTGAGTCAGAAGTATTGATGAAGTAATGTTCTATAATGTTGTGACCTTTATTTCTTCCTCATACACTGTGGTGAGACACGTTGTTAAAGGTATGCTGACTGGCCCATTATGATTTTTAGAATCTCAGTCACTACATAAACTGTCCACCCTGCTCTATTGCTAAGATGAAAGTGTACATCTTTATTGTAATATTAGTAAATAGTCTGTTTTTGCTGCAGTTGTAATACAGGCAAGTAAGTATATGTCTTATTGGCATTGAGGCTGTGAGCATACCTGTGCTATCCATGTGGAAAAGGGGTATATTTTAAGGTGTGCATGCATTGGGTTTTTTATTTATTTTTATTTTTTTTTGGGAAGGAGGGAGCTCTTTGTGCTTCCATGCCCAGGGGTCCACATAATGATAATTGGTGTTTGGCTCCAAATGGAGCAAACAATTAATCGTTGGGTCGTGCCCTCACTTGTGGATTAAAACCCCTGACAGATGTTTGAAAGAGGCTGAAATTACAACATTGCATATCAGGCTGTTTGATACGAGGATCCACTAAAGCTATTTACAAGGAGTCTGTGCACGTTAAGAATGGCAACAACCTTTAGTAAGCTCCATTATGGGACAGTAGGAAGTGGTGTCTGATTATGATTGGGTATCAAGTTCCAAACACGTGGAAGTTAATATCTGCCATTTAAACTAAATAGGGAAATTTTGCTTGGGACACACAGGTTTTCTGTTCGGTATATAGCTGACCTTCCTGCAGTATACACTGTGCATCCAAAGGTAGAGGGAGAATTAATTAATGTAAGTTTTCTTTAGTGTATACTGCTGAGTATATTTTTACTATGGTGTATTATGTTGTAAATTTAATAATAACACTAAAGGGTGCTGTATGGCAGGTAGTGTTTCACTGCTGTGCTCTCTGTTAGTTGTGCCTTATGTAGACCATTTCATGAAGTCTCCATGTTCAACCTAAACCCTCTTAATGAGATGGATTGGACTGCTAGATATTAAAGTGTCTGGTCTTATTTTCTGATCATAATATGGTATTAAAAAATAATGTTACTGTGTGTGCGCGTGCGCGCGTGTGTGTGTGTGCGTACTCTCGCGCATTTAATTTAGTGTTCCAACAGTTACAGGTGTGAGGTACAGATAAAGTGAATTATTAATAAAAATGAAAAGGCTGATGAATAAAAAATGATTTCCCACTGGCCGGATTGAGGTTGGTTAATGTCTTTGATGATTAAATACAGCTTCCCCCCCCCCCCCCGCCTGTGTATTTCTGTGCTCATTTCCTGACAGTAACTTTCCGAGCGGGGCCTCCCAGACCAGCCCGTTTGGAGTACATGTCGACGCCCCCCCCAGCCGCGGCCCCCCCCCCCCATCCTCAGCCTTCCGCCCTGTCCGGACCACGCGGCTCGCTGGGGACAGGCCACCTCGCATGCTCAGCTTCCATGTGGAGTACAGGCAGCGCTCTGTTGAAGTCGTTCTGGAGGACACCAGCCCAGTTGGTCAGTCCTCTTTCCTGGAGTCTCATGGCTCTTTCAGAAGCTGCCATTTTTTCCATCCTTTTTTTTTTTTTTTTTGATGTCCTGACTTGGGTTTTTGTTTCTCTGCAATTATGTGAAATGCAGACGTTGGTGGAATGTTGAAATGTGGGCATTTCTGAAGTGGTGTAGAAGAGACAATGTAAAATTTGTCATGTTTGTTTAACCTGCTTATGAAATGAGCAAATAAGTGTTCTTTAATGAGAACATATACTGTATGGTTAATGCAGTTGCACAATATGTGATTATATAATGTGGAATATATCTAAAACGAGCTTTGTATTGGGTGTTTGCACTTCAGGGTTTTTTTTTTTTTTTTTTTAATTATTCTGCTGTTGTATGATGGTAGAAATCTGAATAATGTTTTTTTTTAATGATAAACAATGGGTCACTATCACTAATGCTGTTCCTTCTACAGGTGAAATAAAACGGATTTTGGAGACTGAGTTACAGATTCCTATGTCAAAGATGCAGCTGAAAGGCTGGAGGACAGGAGATGTGCCTGACTCTGTAGGTTTGTGCGTGCGTGCGTGCGTGCGTGCGTGTGTTGATTACTGGCTGCTCTTGTCTGAGTGTAGGGTTATTTGAGTGCAAATACATGAATTGAATTGATAAGGTAAGTAGAAAAGTCTTGAGGGACTGAGATAATTTTTCCTCCATAAAAAAAAAGTGCTGTACAGCATACTGAATCTTTGAGTTTAGTTTTTTTTCTGTCTTTGTGTAGACCATCCTGTCAAGTCTTCACTTGCCTAAAAACAACAGCCTCTACGTCTTGACCCCTGAAATCACACACCCCTGCCCTGGCAGTGAGAACCGGTGTGTCTGCGCGTGGGTTCACTTGGACAATCGCACTTGGCTCTGCACTTCCAGGCACTGCCCAAAGGAGGCGGTGTACTATTGCTGTGTAGTAATTAATGCAATTATATACAACCAACAACAACGTGCTTATGTGCTGCATTTCAGTGTCCTGCATCTGCTGTTACTGTTTCAATAACACCATGTCTCATGAAATGTACTATGGGATAAAAGCAATGCAAATCTTTTTGTTGAGGGATTGCTCTTGGCGTGTAATTGTTCAGATTTGCCTGTTAACAGTGCGTCGGATGAAGCGGTACATCAGAGCTTCCTGCTGGTCATCAGGCATCAGGAGGCCCAGCGGGAATACAGCCTCAACTTCCCTGGAAGCAAAACCATTCAGGAGGTGAGTGACTTCAAGCTCCGCCTACTTCTATTGCTTCTGTGCTATGATGCAAGACAGGAAGTACTGAAGTCTTTGTCCTACTTCTGCGACCGCTGAAAGATTTTTATTTTTATTTATTTATTTATTTATTTTGGGCCTGTGTTGTAAAATCCTGCAGTCTTCCCAGTACTTGAAGTATGGTGTCTCGTTTGCTAATGCGCTTGTTTATCTGCCCCCCTCCCAGGTGAAAAGGAGCATTTCAGACCTCACCAGTATTCCAGTGCGATATCAGCTGTGGGACGGCTGGCCTGACACTGTGGCTGATGACCAGGTAAACAGTTGGGATTTAATATAAAACAGTGTCTTCCCCCACCCGCTTACAGACCTTTCCAAAAGAGAATCCACTAAACAATTCTGGGACCATCTATATTTCTTGAAAGTTGGCTTCTGACCTTTTCTTGATTTGCAGAGTTAACTATTATTTTAGTTGCTGTTTTTAGTTAGTTTAATTTTTTAACTTTTAGCTATTGTTGAGGTAAGCAGGGCTTCACTGTAGTAGAGCTGACGTTTCTCTTACTTTAATACATGATCAAGAAAAGGGGATGTATTGTTTAGACAGTGACGTGAATTGGTTTACCTCGCGTGTCTCCAAATTGACCATGCAACATTTTTGAATGTCTTATGTGTAAGTTAACTGACCAGCCTAAGTGTTACATCCTCAAGTTACAGTCTTTTGCATTCTGAATGTGTCTTCAATGTTACCTATAAGTCATTCTCTCCAAGGTGACATTGGCAACATCAGGAGTCAGCTACCCCTGCCATCACTTGCAGGTGTGCCGCAGACCATCCACGCCCATAGCAGACCAGTCTGACCAGGTAAGGTCCTTGCAAATATAGCCAGCAGCCAACAAAGTGCAGCCTGCTGACAATACTCCGAACGCTGGTTTCCTTTTTCTAGAGCAGTGTTGTCCTGATTTAGAATGGTTCTGAGATGGTTCTGTCTGTCCATGTAGCAGATGGACGTGCACATGGCGAGCGACAGCGAGGGGGACGATTTTGAGGACGTTTCTGAGTTTGGAGTGGACGACGCAGAAATATTTGGGATGGGTGTCTCGGGAAGTCGAAGATCTCCCATGAGTACGTCGTGAAGCACCGGTTTTCATTTTGCACAGGTCACACTGTGGCGCGCTGCGAAAATGGGAGTTCTGTAAAGTGAGATTTTGGGTGTTTAACTTTTTACTATGTATGCAGCTGCGCTGTCTGTCGACTTAGAGTATCGTTCCTTTCAGTGCCAGAGAATGTCGAGAACGAAGAAGACGCCCTTTTGCACTTCACTGCGGAATTTAAGACCAGGTATGTTGAAGGATATGTTCGCCATTGATGCTTGCATTCTGAGAAGAGACACAAGCTTTACTGCATGTAGTGACAGAACTAGTGTGCTTTCCATAGGCAGCTGGTTATTTTCTGTTTGTATGAGATGTCACCAGGCTGAGCCTGACATCACTTGGTAATCCTTACTGGTGTGGAAACCCCATTTTTGCCCTTGTGGCTTTTTTGATTATGACACGGAGGTTTATCATACTAGCCGCTAGTCTTTCTCTCCCTTTGTGCCATGCTCTGCCAGATATGGAGACTTCCACCCTGTCTTCTTCATTGGCTCGCTCGAAGCTGCTCTTCAGGAAGCTTTCTACGTCAAGGCCAGGGATGTGAGTGTCACATCCTGTTATGTCAATAAAGTCAGGGCACACGTCTGTAATGATGTTTTAACTCACCGCTAATTGTAATAGGCCCACATGATGTAATGCTCACAGAACCTGTAGTGTTACAGAATCATCTTTCACAGTTGTGGTGTTAAAGGTTTTACATTTAGAGAATGAATAAAAATAAACAGCTTCCAGAGCCTAAAAAGCAGGCCATGAATTCTAGGGTGGAATCCTAGAAAAGTTAAACAGAAAGAAAAATACAGTTTTGTTTCTTAGCTTGTTCTTTAGTTAACTTCAAGAACTCTATTCTTATCATGAATTGCAATTAAAGCTAACCGCTGAAACGATCTTCCACCTACTAGTTACATGATAAAACTTTATTTTTAGCATGCTTTGTAACACCTTTCTTGTATTTGGCTTCTGCTCGCTTGTCTCCAGTTCCCATACGTTTGTTTGTTCGTCTGTTCATTCGTTCGTTCATTACTCAGGCCTGAAAACTGTCTCCTTTCCTCCCCGAAGAGAAAGCTGCTGTCCGTCTACCTCCACAGCGATGACAGCGTGCTCACCAACGTCTTCTGCTCTCAGATGTTGTGTGCCGAGTCCATAGTTTCCTACCTGAGCCAGAACTTCATCACTTGGGCCTGGGACGTCACAAAGGAAGCCAACAGAGCCAGGTGATGCATGGCCCCTCCCCCATCCGCTTTAAACTTATTATTATTTTTTTTTTACCTTTCTAGTAATCAGTTTATTTTGTTTTAGTGTATGTAACTGAAATGCCAGACTGTGCGTGTTGGGTTGAAGGATTACTATAAAAAAAGAAGAAAAATATCTGCTGAAACCATTTAAGTAAGGCTTTCTGATTAGCTAGACTTTATCGTTGGAGGTATAATAGTAACATTAAAACCAATGTGTTTGTTGATACTGGTGTTGTATTATACCTTGTAGGTGTTTTTGTCCTGCACGATCTCACCGTGTAACACTTCCCTTGTGGTACTCTGCATTATTGGAGTGAAGCAGCGCGTTGCTGCCATGGTGTGATCTGATTGGCTTGAAGTTCCTGGATACTAATCTGTGATTAGTGGGAGCTGCTCGATGTAACCCTCTAACTGAGCTGTGCCCTGCCCCAGACTGCTCACTTTGTGCACGAGGCACTTTGGAAGTGTGGTCGCCCAGACCATCCGCTCGCACAAGACTGACCAGCTGCCCTTGCTTCTCATCGTCATGGGCAAGCGGGCGTCCAACGAAGTGTTACACGTCATACAAGGTAGAGACAACCTGACTGAGGAATTTTTTTTTTCTCCTCATGGAGATCTGAAATGCACTTTAATGTACAGGACAGTTTACCCACCCCATCCTGTACTACGTGTGTGTATGTGTTTTCCTTGCTAGGGAACACAACTGTGGATGAGCTGATGATGAGACTAATGGGAGCCATGGAGATCTTCACAGTCCAGCTCCAGGAGGACATCAGGGACGAGGTGATGCAGAGGAGCACAGAGCTGTTTGCAGCTTCTGTGTTTGTGGCCAGGGCTGCTGCTAAAGATATTGGCCCGTATAAAAATTTTACATTGGATATTAAGGTTTGGTGCTGTGTCCTAATTTTTAAAGCCCCCTGTCAGTTACAAGCCCTTGGAATCATGATAGGTTTCCACCCCTGTATGGTGCCCCTGTTTGTGGCCTGCCAGTTGTACCGTTTATATATGTGTGTCTCTGTCTAGCCTAGGTATGCTGGATTTAAAGACAGCACTGAGATATTAAGCACACAGTACGTTCTCAATAGTCATCCCATCACAGTGTGTTAAGGTTGAATGTCACAGTGTCCTACTGGAGGAGATGGACCAGGATGGTTGAAGGTGTCTTCTTCCTGGAGAAAGAGCTGCGCTTTTTGTCACATTCTCCTTCCCTGGGTTAGGATGAACGTGAAGCCAGAGAAATGGTGAAGAGGGAGCAGGATGAGGCCTACCGCCTGTCATTGGAAGCCGACCGGAAGAAGGTGTGTGACACACACACACACACACCCTTTTAGGTACAGGTGCTGTGAGAACGGAATGGTCATGACTAACATTCTGAAAAAGGCCTGCTCACTGCCACTGCAGAGGGAAGCTCAGGCCAAAGAGGAAGAGGAGCTAAATCGTCTGGAGCAGATGAGGAAGGAGCAGGAGGAGGAGCGAGAGGTGAGAAGGGCCAGAGGAGCAGTTCTACAGTGCCTTGTAGATCTACCATAATTATTGAACAGATAAAGGTTCATCTTTCTGCTTTGGTGCGAACACCTCAGTTCTCAGTGATGTGAGTAGTTTTATCTTTCTCAATCCCATGCAAGAACTGCGCTGCACACTTCATGAGCTCTTAAACTGTGCTCATTCTGTGGGGTGCATACATTAAGCAAATATGTTTAGAGAGATATGGTGCTGACAGGAGCATGTGTGTTTCTCCCATGCTCACCCCCGTAGGCCGTCCGTCTCTCCCTGGAGCAGGCCCTGCTCCCTGAGCCCAAGGAGTCGAGTAGCGAGCCCGTAACCAAGCTACGCGTGCGCACGCCCAGCGGCGACTTCCTGGAGCGTCGATTCCTGGGCAGCTGCACGCTGCAGGCCCTTTTCGACTTTGTCGCCTCTAGGGGCTACCCCCGCTCAGAGTTCAAGCTCCTCACCCCCTTCCCACGCAGGAACGTGAGTGCGGCCCGGCCCCTCGCTTTGCTAATGAATGCCTGTGCCACAGGACCACCAGTTACACTATAGTGAAAACACCAGCTGCAACATATGATGAGGATGTCAGTCAGTGGCTGTGTTGTGAAAAATGACATTTGTCATCTTTTTTTTTTTTTTTTTTTTCTTTTTTTCTACTTACCCCTCAGATAACGGAGCTGGACCCCCTGTGCACTTTACAGGAAGCCAAGCTTTTTCCACAGGAGACCCTGTTCTTGGAAGCTAAGGACTAGGATTTAGTTACTGAGTGGAGCATTGTAAAACTGCAAGCATGGTGTCAGTGGCAGGTGTCCCTCTCGCGTGCACATGACATGTTTGTTGAACACTCGCGTGCAGAGGTTTAGGTGTAACGTGCCACCCCATCCCCCCCCACTTCTCACACTGTCTGCAGGGACTTCCAGAGGCCGTGCACATGCACGGAGGCGTACGAACACACTTGTGCGAGGCCCGCAGCTGTGGGAAACGTGTGCGTTGGTTCACGTGTACATGCTGTGTGTCAGATGTGGTCTCTTGGGTCACTTATAAAATACAAACTAAATAAAGATCATCACACCACCAAAAGATTACAGCACATGCCAATTGCATGTTTTTTGTGCAAATAATGAGGTGAGGGGTAGGGAAAATCCTCAAATGTTGCGCAAGCAACAGTGAACCCCCATCATTAATACAAAACTCCAGGTCTGAATACGAGCATAGGCAAATTGTCATGATAAAGTTGTTAATTTGTTACTTCCAAGAATACATTAGCTTAGTCTCCTGCATTTGTTGTAGTTTGAATTTATAAGGAAATAATTTATTTAGTACTTGAAATGTGTTGATTCAGGCCATTTGTTAAAATGCAGTAGTTTTAATTTTTATTATTGTGAAAATAATTTTCCTGTGTGCGCGTGTGTGTGTGCGCGAAGTTTGGGATTGGTTTGAGGTTTCTGTTCTTTCACTGCCTTGTGGAGTGTTTTGCATTCTTTAGATGTTTAGTGTTACATATTTAGTTCTCTATTGTCCCTCCAGCCCTACAGTTTATGGCTGATTGTAATTTATGCCCCCTACCCTTTGGTATGCTGTGTGCATAAGCTTTTTGTTTTCACAATGCGATCTGGCTGTGTGACTCTCCTGCTGATGTGAGCCTGTTTATCAGACCCATCCTGACTGCAGCCATTAAACAGGCCCCAGAAGTGGTTCATCAATATCCCAGAACTGCACCCCCCTGGGAAAATTCACTCCGATGGCCTCCTTACAGCCTGCACTCAGAGCATTGACATTGCAGGCCCTCTCTATACCTGAGTGAGGACCTTGTGGGCGGTCCTCTGAGGGGGAAGGGGCGGGGCTACAATAAGCTTTAGGAAGATCGAGTCGTAAGGCACTGGTGAAGTGCATTCCTATAAGTGTAGCTGGGCTTGTTTCTGTTTTATCATAAGTACCACTGAGCTTTTAATTCTGTGTGTTTTATGGCCACTGGCTGAAAACTCACATCAGTGGCTTTTGGCTCCCTTATGGCTTGACTTTCTGTCTAGTGTCATTAAATAAAACCCATTTTTGATACATGCAGAAAGTGGGAAGTTGAATTTAGCAAGTGTAATGGTGCACGAGCATTCAACTGCCACAACCTATCTTATTGATGCTAAATTGCTAATAAATGAGAAAGCTATATGAAATAATTCAGATTACCCTTTGTTTGTTTGTTTGGAGAGAACTGTTCAGGTGCACATATGACTGGCGACATCCAGCTGCTGAAAACCAGAGCTGAGCATGGAGGCTGACATAAACAAGACAATCTGGCCATAGGTCACGCAAGTGGGAAAAAAAAGGGGGGGGGGGGGGTTGGCTAGTGCCCTTTGAGTCACAGTATGTTTGTCATTCATTTCTCCCTTCTGCATTTTTAGTGCTGTCCTCTGCTTCTTTTCTGTCCATTTGCAGCAGTGTGCCTGCTATGCGTAATTTATGAAAATGTCTCCTGCAAAGATTTGTGCACAGGTTGTGCCTGACTTACGTCACAGGGGTCACTCATGTCATCCCAGTCGGTTAATTTTTGTATTTTAGTACAGATGTTTGTTTGGTCATACTGTCCAATGATTACCATTAGCTCTTTGCTTGTACCATCATTACTGCTACTGTAAGTACACTGTACCATTTTCTCACATATAAACATTTTTACTCATTTGGCAGACGCTTTTATCCAAAGCGACTAACATTTCACATACGGGTTACAATGAGCTAGCGCTGGGTGTCTTGCTCAAGGACACACTTGGTGGCTGGGTTGGGATTCGAACCAGGAGACTTCTGCATCCCAGCCTGATGTTCTACCCATTAAGCCATCAGGGCACTAATATACCATATTAGTTCATACACCACCCTATTGTAAGTGTGAAACAACCTCTTCTACTGTCTGATTCCAGCAGTGTACTGCTGAACCTGAAGTGTGTAGGATTAGTTTTTTTAATATGGTTTTCCTTTTTTCATGGTTGCTGACCAGTTTTACATGCTGAAACTGTGACGTGTGGAGAGGAAGCTCCAGTATAAAGCAGCAGTTATAGTCCCACATGCCCTAGGCACCGTGACCCTTAATCCACAGCCACCACGCACAATGTTTTCACGTGCTTTTGTGCTGACGTGGACATCATTTTCATCTGTGACAGTAAGGACTGCTCAGTTTTCTTGAATGATTTGGCTCAGGAAGTGGAGCATAAGACAAAAACAACTTTGAGGAAGAACTACTTTTGAGTTTGTCATTTTAATGTGAAGCTTGTTAAATATGAGGACAGATTTGATCAGGGAGGTGGGAACATCTGTGCACAGTAGTCAAAGAGAACATTTGTAATAACAGCCTGGCAAAAACGGCCAATAATAACATGTGAATAACAGACACATAAGGGCACATACCATCAGACACACAAGCGTGAGAAGCTATAATATGTAAATTCACAATTAGAGGATTGTATTAAGATCTATGACCAAATCTTAAAATGCATCAATGGTAATAAAGCCAGACAAGTCCGATGATTAAAGGGGTGCTGCTCTACCAGTGTATTTCAAAATTTTTCTGTTACAGTAAGGACACATATAAAACTAAGACAGTTCAGATGTTTAGTTCTCACAAAAATGAATTCTGTAACAGAACGGAAATACATGTATAAAAAAACTTGACTCACTATGAGCCAAGAATTGAATATCACTAGTGTACATAACCGTGTTGTGGCTTAAATATAACCCATAATCATTTGTCCTGACCTACTCCATACATAAAAGGTCATTAGTACAAAGAGTTATTTCTGAAATGAAATCCATCTCAAATTAGTCTTGCCTTCTTTAAACCTAAATTCAAATAAATGAAATGACCAACTATGACTTTCCAAATCAATCATATAATCTAGAAAAATGGATAGAAGTGTTCCATACAAATATCAGAATACTGTGTGTACTCGTCAAACATCCTTCCATTTTTATAAGCAGAAATATTCTACAGTTGCAGGGCTCCATCTTGTGGCGATGTCGTAGTATTGCACCGTCACCCCAAACCAAAATAACAGGTCTTAGCATTGACGAATTCTGATACAAGGGAAAAAATATGTCAGACCAACACTACTGGGATACCCTCCACGTCTGATAAATTAAGGATAATTTTCCAGAAAGAACTGTAGCACATACCATGTTTTTAGTTTAAATCACAGTGGTACGGGGAGCACATTAGCTCCTGTGAGTAGCAAATATGGCTCTTGGCACCGTGTGTTTGGAGTTTGTGTGTTCTCTCTATGCTTTCAGGGTTAACTTCAGGTGCTCTGGTATCCTTCCACAACCTCAAAGACATGCTGGTTAGGTGAACTGGGAACTCCAGATTTCCCTTGGTGTTTGCATGTGTGCATGCCATGTAATGGGTTGGCATCCTGTCCAAGGTGCCCACTGCCTTGCAATTTATCTGCCTGGGATAGGCTCCAGGTCACTCGTGCTGGGGTAAGCAGCTTGGATAAGGGTGATGAAGCTGCTGTGAGTTTGCCTGGTTAGCGTCAGTGGCTACCTGACAATCTCTATAAAAGTGGTGGGAAACAGACTACTTATTTGCATAGTGTTAATATGTGTGTAAATTCTTGTTCCGTGTGGCTCCACACACGTCATAAAGGGAGTAAAACTACTGAGTGATAAGTCAGAGTAATGTAACATATTGTTAGTGAGGCATCTAATTTGTATCCAGGTGCAAGTATAAGAAAAAACATTCAAAGTTGGAATGAGATGCCATTAAGATACTCTGAACATGGAAAATTTCTTAACCCACTTCTAAACTTCTCGGTTGGTGAAACAGCTCTCCAAATTCAAAGCCACACACAGTCGATCAGTGCTCCACTGCTCGGAGTTAGAGGAGACGAGTTTCCCAGCTTGCTCAGAAACCTGAAGTGAAAGAGTATTGAGAGAGCTGTTAATGGACAGGCTTCCAGCCAATGAAAAGAGCAGCAGTCAGACTAAAGGGAACGTTTGTCTTGGTTCTGTTACAGTTCCAATTAGAACAGTGACAACTTGCGAACATCATACATACTGCATGCTCTAGGTGTGCTGGTTCCTTAATGAAGTGCCCAGACTAACATCTTTTTAATATATTTTGATTAAGCACTGCAGACAAAGTACAAGAACACATTTATAATACGTGTCAAAATCCTACTTATAGCAAATATGGTGTCGTTGGCTACAGAAATAGTTTTTTAGCATCCACAGGGGAATTAGGGGTGCCTGAAAGTCACATAATGTTACTTATAACAAACGGACAATGTAATCCAAAGTCACAGTAAACTCCTAACTGAATGGCCATCTTATGACAGTATAAAAAAACCCACATAATTTGTGCATTCATATGTGCTGCAAAGAGCATCTTGACAGTACACAATCTCAAATGGCTGGCACACCAAATCATTTTCCAGTCACTAAGGAGAGTTGTCTTTTTTTGCTCCTACAAAACTGAATGTGAGAAGGCCTATGATTACAGCAGTGTCTAAAACTGGAAAACTCTTAATGACCTGAATAACAGTGCTATTCATAGACACCTAAAAAGCACAAGAATGAGTATCCTAAAAGCAACGGAACACAGAGCTCTTGAACAAGTCACGAGTGGTATCAGAAATAGCTAATAAATCTACTTGTTTGTGTTGCCACAGCGACGGTTACTAAATCAAGCCTGCGCTGGCTGTCAATGATGGTGCAACAGGTTATGTAACTTTGGTAGTATGAGTAGGTTTTTCTTCTGTAGTGAAGGTTTCTAATTGTACCTTAGGATTCAGTGGGTTAGTATTTTAATGTCATATGATACAGCGTTTAGTAATTACTTTGCATGTAACGGGGTACATGCAGTAACATTCCACACATCTCTGATGTGCTGAATATAGCATTAATGGGGTACAGCCAAGTAAACAAAACTGCAAATACCCATAAGCACATCAAGAAAAAAAGTAGACAAATCACTATGCTATGTTACACCACCGTTTTAAAACGGAAGATTTATAAACAGCAGCAGTAAAATTGCCAATAATAATAGAAGTAAGATAATGCAGTGTTTAACCTAATACGAGGTTAGATGCGGGTGGGCTTTGAATGCTGAAGGACCCTGCTATTGGGCACCACTAAACTGTCACCGTTAGTGAAAGTAAAATGATGTCAGTGGTGTCCAATAAGAAAATGGTAATGGAATTAGAGTCCTCCCAAAATCACTCGACGGAGCTGAGCAATGCATAAAAAAGGGCAAAAATGTTAAGTCCACTTTAGAAAAACTGGTGACATTCTATGAAAAGTTCCAGAAAAAGCAGCAATGGCCCATTTACAGAGCAGTCATCTAGCCTGTGTGTCTCTTTGAAGCTGCGATACTAAAGATAGCTGAACTAAACCAGTTCTGTATTAAGGAATTCTCCAGGTACAAAGAGCCAATGTCAGCTATGAACTATGCCTACCGTTGATCTCCAGGTAGGACGTGGGCACATAGCCCTCCTGTCCGCTCTGGTTCCGAACCCTCGTCCAGCCGTCCCCCTGGTCACTCTCAATGATGTTCAGCACCTCGTCTTCGTTTATTCCCAGGGAGCCCTCGCTTTGGTCTGCAGGGATGTTAACAAACGGACAGTTAAGACAGCTCCCCAGGCGTGGCACCATGTTACCTAAGAGCTACCTTGCACCCACATTTTGGGGTGTTTGCTCCCTAAGACTGTTTGTGGTTTTTGCATTTAATCTTCAAACTTCAGTAACTTTCCAATTTCATACAATTATCACCTTGTGCATTTTGCTTTCAAAATATCCTTATACAATAGAAAAAATAAAAAACAATACATAAAAGTTACTCTGATGTCATTTCAAAATGTTTCACCTTTATTTATAGTAAGATTATATACTCTAACACATGCCTGTTTTTATATACCCTAACATGTGCAGGTTTGTATATACCCTGACCGACACGTGCACGTCTGGAAACATGATGCACACAAAAGTTTTTGGTTACCATCAAAGGCATAGAGTGCTCTGCACAAGCCAGCTGAAGAAGGAGTTTCATAATAAAACTCATCGTCATCAAATTCCAGCGGGTCTGACAGGTTCCTGTTCCTCAAGTTGACGTCATTGGTGTCTTCCTGAGGACTAGAGTGGGAATATGTTTGCAAAATTGATGTGTCCCTGATAAAGCCAAGCAGGTGCGGGCAAAAACTATGAGAGTTCTCACCTCTCTTCACTGTATGGTGTGTGAGCATTCTGCTTCCCCTTCAGTTCCAATAGGCATTTCTGAGGCAAACACACAAACGCACACACAAATGTGTGCTGCTGACCTGCACACATCACATTATGTATGCCAACACTACAGCGATTCCCAAAACCCACAAACCTTTGGGAATAACGTGCTAATGCACTGCTTGTCAAAGGTATGGGAACATGTCTGCCTGACGAATATATGAAAGGAGTATCAGGAGTATCAGGTACCTCCGTCTTAGAAATCTCAGCGCTTAGCCTGTCCACGTTGGCCAGGATGGAGGAGATAGAGGACTGCAAAGAACAAGCATCTCCCATCTGAGGGTTCGTCTCGTACACGTCCTTCAACCTCAGGACAGCATCTCTGAGAGGAAGACAAGGACATGGCCAAGGTCAAACTCCAAGTGAACAAAAACAGAAGGTGAGTAAAGTGAAACCACGCTTATGCAGAAGTGCTGTCAGACGAAACACACACTCCCTTCACTAGAAATATGAAAGTCCTGAACCAAAAGAAAATGGATTTATAGATGCCAAGTTGTCATCTGTTAGCATAACAATTTCAGGAGTGCAGGACTACAAAATAAACGGCACACTTCAGCAGATGCCATCGTGAGCATGTGAAACTGATGATTTAGCAATTTTGTTAAACTGATGAAATTCTGACTCGCTAACTTTTCACAGAATGCGAAATGCCATGTCTGCACTTCTCCTATTCCCTCAGATGCCCTTACACACCTTCCCCCCTCCCCCCTCTTTCCACTGGTGCAGATGGGAGACCCAAACTTGACTCATCACTCATTGTCATTAACTGCTTCTGCCCTCTAGGGGGCGCCATAAAATAGCTATAAATACCAAGAGCACCAACAGGACACCGAGATATGCCAAACACAGGCAAAATATAAAGTACATTTTAAAAAGCTATATCAATATTCAATCACCTTATGATACCATCATATATTTTAAATTAAATAACTTTTGGCTTTGATGGGCATCCATCCATCCATTATCTTAACCGCTTATTCCTGGTGAGGGTCGCGGGGAAGCCTGGAGCCCATCCCAGAGCACACAGGGCGCAGGGCAGGAGACACCCAGGGTGGGGCGCCAACCCACCACAGGGCACACACACAGACACACAAACACTACGGGCAATTAGAACACACCAATCAACCTAACCTGCATGTCTTTGGACTGTGGGAGAAAACCCACCAAGCACAGGGAGAACATGCAAACTCCGCTTTGGTGGGCAATTGAAGTTAAAACTCAGCTTTTGTAAAAAAATTCAGACAATTTTTGAACTAAATCAATGCTTGTGGTCTAACTCAGAACCTTAAGAATGTTATTAGATCCCTGTAAGTTGTGCCTATGTCAGTGCTAGTATGACAGATAAACAGGTGGGATGATTACAAACATCCATTAAGCCACCTTCGTTCTGTCTCTTTGTGAAGCTCCTTGTTTAGCTCATCAATCCTCTGCTGTAGTTTTCTGTGTCTCTGTTCTGGTGGAAGGTGGCTCAGGTCCTCTACACACTGAAAAATAGAACAAATCAATTATACACCTTGGCGCAAAACTTTAAACCAGAGGACAAGAAACGATTAATCCCATTAATTAGGCCTATCAATCACACAAACAAAACAAAATTTGTTGCAGGTAGATAAATGCTATCATCACAATGAGTCCAAAGTGATTCAGCTTTTTAACAAGTTTCCTCTAATACCAAAGTCATTGTATTTAAGGAGTTGGAGAGGAATGTCTTGCATGAATAACTTTCTATAGTTTTGAGGTTGTCTAAAAAAATCTGCTTACAGAATGTTAATGTCCCATTTGCCTACTGTGCAGTTTAACAAATCGTTTCCATGCACACAAGTCCTCAGTTTGGATCTTTATTAGATAATTAATCTTTTTGCTCCAGAATACCAAGGCTGATGGGTTCTTTGCATGTTTCTTCCCAAAGAGTCTCAGTTTGTTCTTGGCCCTGCCCACTGTCATCTTGCTGTCTGACTGTGGCGACTCGACCCTTGGAACCACCACATTGCCGTCCGAGATCGGCCTGTTCCGGGTTCGAGATACGCCCTGAGTGAAATCCTCAAAGGGTTGGTCTCCCGGAACTTCAAGGCCAGATCTGTACTGCTCCGCCACCAGTGCAGAGTCCTGAAGGACAAGATCCCAGTAAATGACTGGTTAAGATGTGATCAAATGCATTTCCACTCAGTGTAGATAACATGGTCACTCATAAGAATGTGTTTTTCCCTCACACTAACAAGGGCTGCAGGATTCTTACCCCCAGCTTCCTGAGGTTGAAGGCTGCACATTATCCCTTGTCCTAACAGCATAGTTATGAGGATTGGAGTATCAAAACTATTCTTCTAAACTTTTATAAACTGGCTTTTTATGACTGTTGCACATTTTACTCAAATTAAAATTACTGGATCTCTCAGCTCAAATTCATATATGACTCCTGCCAATTCTCACTTTTTTAGGATCCACTGAATTTCCAGCATTCACTATGTCTTCCAGACACTTAGAAGTAATAGGAACAGCTTGCAGTTCCAGCTCCGCCAGGCATTTGTAGCTCTCGCCAAGCGTGACTGACCGCTTCTCGTCCATCTCCTGCAGACTCTTTGATTGCAACAGTTGGACATAACAGAACACTCCTTTCATTATCTGCGAAATAAATTCAGCTGCTGCAATTTGAGTGCAGACGAGATGCAAAAAGTGTGAAGAGGGTTTACATTGAGTATTTGTGGGAGCGAGTCGGTGTAATGCTTTCGCTGTTCGTTGTTGAAGTGCTGTAGTTGTGCAGCGTAGTCATTCTTACACTCTTCCACCGTGTGGAGTTTGGCGTTCAGCTGGGTTTTCACCTATATGGTGCAAAGTCACACCGAGAAACACGCTTTTTATATGATGAGCCTTGGCATGGCCTAACAGCTGAGCTTAAAATTATAGAAACTAGTTTCTACATAACTTTTTCCATTAGAGCATCTACTATATTAAAATAAGCAGAATAACTATTGCATAACAAATGAAATCAGAGAACTAACAACAAATACCCGTACTTATACAATAAGGGTATAAACAATACACTATATGGCCAAAAGTATTTGGACACCTGTTGAAATTGTTGAGTTCGGATGTTTCAGCTGTACCTGATGTTAACGGTGCATAAAATGAAGCACATAGCCATGCAGTCACCAGTAACAAACACTGCCAGTAGACTGGGTCACTCTGAAGAGATCAGTGAATCTCACCGTGGCACTGTCATAGGATGTCACGTTAGGATGTCACCTTTGCCACACGTGACATGGTAAAGCTGTCCCAGTCAACTGTAAACGTAGCAGTTCAGCCACATGAACTGGGTTGTGAACCAGGTCTCCTTAACATCTGTGCCCAACCTCATACTTACTCTTTTGGCTGAATAGGCACAAATTCCCACAGACACAATGCAAAATCTTGAGGAAAGCCTTCCCAGAAGACTGAAGGCTGTTATAGCCACAAAGAGGCAAAGGGAGCGGTACTCCCTATTAATTCCTACAGTTTTGGAAGGGGATGTCCAACAAGGTCATATGGTATTGATAGTCAAGTGTCCGAATACTTTACAGAATACCTTATCCACTTCTAGCTTTGTGGTGTTGTTGTCACTTTCCAACTTGTCATAATTTAGCTGTAACTTCTCAGTTTCTTTCCACTCTCGCTCAAACTTCTTCTTACTCTGAGGAAACGCAAGATGTTCACAAACTTTATTCACAGCAAAGAAAGCAGTTGAGGAAAGGAAAAAAAAACACGTTTCATATTAAAATTACATATTAGCCAGGATTGGGAAGTAATAACTGGAGTCCTAAAACTGTCCAAATGCTGTTCCTTCATTTAGCCACAACAGCTGAATGTGATAATACACCTCTGCAGTGCTGAACTATCCATCCATTATCTCAACCGCATATTCCTGGTGAGGGTCGCAGGGAAGCCTGGAGCCCATCCCAGAGCACATAGGGCGCAAGGCAGTGGACACCAACCCACAATAGGCAATTTGGACACACCAATCAACCTAACCTGCATGTCTTTGGACTGTGGGAGGAAACCAGAGCACCCGGAGAAAA
>JABJVR010027363.1:0-19371 GCA_025773905.1 Chitala chitala
CCCCCCCCCCCCGCCCCCCCCCCCCCCCGGGCCGCCGCCCCCCCGCCCCCCCCCCCCCCCCCCCCCCCCCAAAGATAAAGATGTAAGCGCTAAAGTGAAGGAGGTAGGTGAAGAATGCTGGGTGCTGGAGAAGAGTCCTGGAGACCCTGGTAAACTATGTCACAGGCATGTACTCCGAGGGCAGTTTAGGCTGCCCTCCTTCTCCCCAGAAGCGCAGCCTGCTCCTGTGGAATCCAGCCACCCTTGTAGCATAACACAGAGCACCCATCTCCATTTCACTCTCAATTACTATGGAATTCCAAAGTGCATCACAGTTTTCGGCCAGAGATAATTAAATACACATCACAGAAATAATGCAGGATAATAAAATTATTTTTGACTTTCTGCTGAATACATAGAAATATGGCTGCCAGGTCGGCTCGCAATTTGTAATTAATTACCACTGATGTTCAATAATTGTAGATCACACCATCAGCCTAAGCATGTTTGCAATTGTAATTGCATTTGTAATTGACACCAGGCCCAGCTGTGTCACATCACTGCAGCCCACACAGTCCATTCAGAATCTGAATCTGTTTCAAGCACCTGTCATGGATTCCTATTCCACGGGCCCCCGGTGTGTGTGTGGGGGGGCAAGCCCTGGCCTGCTTAGACCTGCGACACACCCCCAGCTGCCTTCTTCGCCACGCGCAGCTATTTCTAGCTCAGGGTGTCGCTAGGATCAGGAGCGTGCTCGTTCACCCGCTCGTACCCCTAATGTTCCACATTCCCAGGGCTCCGTCCCAGCCAAAACTAGCCAGACCCAGAGTGACCCAAGAAGTGCTGAAGCCAGCGCTTCACACAACAAAGGGTCTTCAGCAAGACAGAAAACTATGATCGCATGTTCACTTCATAGGCTCTACCAGGAAGCAGGCTTATTCACTGCCTGCTGCTCAGTGGACTCCTACACTAATCTCCTCCACCTTGGCTATTCTGTCTGCTGACACTTTAACATTCCTGTTAAAATGAGCTAATATTCCTGCTAAATATCTAACATGACAAGCCCTGACCTCCTGGCCTCATCATGGGTTTGGATCAGCACGTGTGATGTAGGGTGTCACGTGCCACATGCGTATGTGCGTTTACGAAAATGCAGAGTTTGATGGCGATTGTCAGCTGAGTGTGGAGAGCAGGGGCGAACGTGCCCAGCAGTTTTGTGTGCCTGCAGCACGGGTGCTTCCAGCTCCACGTGGCCTGTCACAAGAGGAGAGCAGTGCCGTTAAATATTCATCGCGCATTTGTGAGGGAGCCAGCTGGCACGTCTCTCAAGGTGGAACACCTTCACATTTGCGGGGATACTCATGACAAACAAGGCGAGGCCAAGCTGCGCGCACACACGCACACACACACACACACACACACACACACACACACACAAACCTGTAGCAAATGGAATTTTGTTTACCTGTAAAATAATTAATATTACACACTTCCCTGAGAGACATTTATTGTAAGGCCTGCTCCCAGAGTAGATGGAAATCCACAAAATGTAAAGCATCCAAATTCAGACAATTATTTTGCTTCACAGCCAGCAGTAACATAAAAGGGCTTTTTTTCCAAATACAGGACACAGTCAAGCAAGTAGTGAAACACAAGATACAGTGACTGACCTGCTTGTGTCTTTTCCAACAGACCAGCGTGAAGTACACAAGACAATGTGGCCTTGGGGGTATTGTACTACTGTAATAGACTTATCTCCAAAACCACTGCATGTGACGCAACTTAATGGAGTTGTGCCACAATCGAAGCCTTATTGTCTTTTAGTCTGACAGCGCGCTACTAACATCGATAGGGAGCTGATGGACACGGCTCCCCAGATGAAAAACTCGCGTGACATCACCCTTTAATCCTGCCATCGATCCGCTGAGTTAACTTGAAAACTCTCGCTACCGGCACAACCGCAATCAATACTGTGCGTTTGCCCTGGATCACTGAGACGTTTTTAATGCGCATTGTTTTGCTGTCAGGGAGCTAATCACCACTGCTCTCTGACATCTTAGCCTTAATGCCACTGCAAACATGTTAAAGGCCATGGTGGAGCGTCTGGACCTCCTCCCCAAACGCCTCATTAATTTGCCATCTTATGGCGTTCCTGTCTCCTGCCCGCTAACAACACCCTAACCGATCGGACACGTGCAACGCAACTGGAAGACAGCAAGCAGATCACTGTGTCAGCCCTTCATATCTGGGCTCTAAAAACACAAGTAAAATTATTTAATGTAATCCGACCGCTGCATGCCTGAGCTGTACACACGAGGGTGTAATCAAACAGGGCGGCGGAATGAATCAACGGGAGCGGAGTTATTCACAGCATGCGGTCTCCACAGCAACCATTGCGGAGAAGCGACGTTGCGCTGTCCGCCGGTCTTGCAACTGACGGGTTGATGCCGAGATGAGAAAAGGCAACACAAGCGCAAATCTACTGGGAATAAATATATGGGGAAATGGCACCAACTTAACTGGGAGCCCAAGCAGACAATAAGATCACTTCGCACGGAGAGAGAGGCATCGATATTTTGTGACAAATGTATCATAGCAGCTGCTCTGTGATACTGTTAAGCACGTATCCCGCTAATGTGCACAACTTTAGAAGGGTGACCGGGACTGCTCTCCATACCAGCCTAAATAAAAACATGCAAAATAACAGAAACGAAGCTGTGTCATGTGACCAGTCACATGATCCATCCTGAGGCGCCAACAGGATGGAGCTGGGTGGAAGTATTAAAGCATCTGACACAAATCCATGGTGGGCAGCACATCACCTGACCAAAGAAAACTAGGTTGGGTATGAACTGCCTCTCTATATGCCCAACTGACATCCCAAGCTCTATGAATAGAGGCAATTTTGACTACTCAAGATTGTGTCATATGATTGGACTTCTTTGGGAATCGTTTCTTTCCTGTTCCTTCCTCTACAAAATACTTCGACTGCTACTTCAAATAAATATTTATATCACAAAAAGAACACTATACACATCAATGCTGATAG
Source organism: Chitala chitala (assembly GCA_025773905.1). Classification (NCBI taxonomy): domain Eukaryota; kingdom Metazoa; phylum Chordata; class Actinopteri; order Osteoglossiformes; family Notopteridae; genus Chitala; species Chitala chitala. Next base: position 3,029 of record JABJVR010027363.1, read on the forward strand.
AACTAAAGTGCACCAGTGTTTAAAATACTACCGAGTTAATGGCCTAATATCCCTTTCCGGATGCTTGCGCCACACATCCAGGACAGGATCTCGATCACAACACTAACCGTGCGACAGTTAGAACAGAGGGACAGCAGACGCTATGAGCAGAACCGTCAAGAAAACTGCTGATGATAACATAGCAACAGTAACACTAAGAGATTATGACAACAGTTAACATGTAGTGTTTCTGTTGAATATGGCACACATTTAAAAGTCCAGAAGTCATTTCATGTAAATAACAGCTTGGGGATGTGTGTGCACTAATACATAAAGAGCACCTATGTGACGGAAGAACATGCCGGAAGCCCGCTTAGCAAGAATTCTATGGTGGCATCCTGCCCCCCTCGCACCACTATCACCACCTCCCTGCCTGCCCAGGGGCAGCTCAACACTGCTGACAGCTCATTTTTCTGCATCTACCTTACAAGCGGTGCACTTTACATAGACTGTGCTGGAATATGATACTTCGGAGAAAAGGCAGTTTGGCTAGTGGCACAGCGGCTGGCCTAACAGCAGAGGCACGTACAGGGTCGCGCTCTGGCCACCAGCCCTCCCTCCGTCTGCTGTCCTACACATACACACTAGGTGGGCTCAAGACCCACAGCTCCCACATGCCAACGATGTTGCTCATTAAACCAAATTCCACTTAGATAGTGCGGGTTCAGTGGTTGTGTCCAAACCAGCTGCACAGGAGCCTTGCTTGATCTTGCTTGTGGAATCTTCAGGACTTCTACGACACGCTTAGACTGCAGTGAGCAGCTAACGCTTTATAACCAGAACATTGCAAGTTTGAGTGTCAGAAGGTGCACCCCTGGCGTAACCCTGAAAGAGGCACTTAAACCACCCGTTTTTCAAACTCAAAGGTGTAAAGCTGGATAAAAGTATGAGGCATGGATCATATTAATGAATAATTACGTGGTTGTGTACATGTGATCCTTTGCTAGGGGCATCTAGTTGCGCAACACATCAGATTCTGTGCCAGCGCTGTTGCCCTGCCAGGCTCCCTGGGGCTTAGGGCACACATGAGGGACCTGCCATTGGCATGAGGCTGCAGCAGGGCACGCTGATGGGCACGCCAGCTGAAGACCCATGGGACCAGTGGGGTCAGCATGGCAGGCTCAGGGCAAAATAGTGTCATCCCTGTACTCACCAAAAAACAACAACAACATGTTGTCTGTTAAAACACTCTTTTGCCCTCATAACAAACCACTGGGCACCACTTGTGTAAGATATTTACAAACAGTATTTTATCACTGAACAGAATTTTAGTGTATGAAGTAATATATGTCATATATGATATAATATTGAAAATCAGTCAGTGATTATCACTGCAGAGACCACAAACAATTAATCAAATTTTATAACATCAAAAGTTGATTTTTTTTTCTAAAAAGTTGATATTGCAAATAATAATAATTCTGTTCTCAATTTAAGTGACTTCAGTCTATGACTTTAATCTGGTTTGCTGCCAGGTAGTAAAACTACTCAAACAATGACCTGTTGGTATAAATTCTGACCAGTTGGGGTCAGTGTAATCTCAATGATCACAGGAGGCACGTTAAGAATTTCATCCATCCATCCAGTATCTGGACCACTTATTCCTGGTGAGGGTCATGGGAAAGCCTGGAGCCCATCCCAGAACACATAGGGCGCAGGGCAGGGGACACCAACCCACCACAGGGCACACACACACTACAGGCAATTTGGTCACCCCAATCAACCTAACCTGCATGTCTTTGGACTGTGGGAGGAAACCGGAGCACCAAGAGAAAACCCACCAATCACAGGGAGAACATGCAAACTCCACGCACACAGAGCCAAGGCGGGAATCGAACCCCAGGCCTGGAGGTGCGCAGCAACAGTGCTAACCACCACACCACCGTGCCACCGTTAAGAATTTCAATTTCCTGGAAAAAAAAAAACTTCAGTTTCATCTTAATTCATTTTTTTTTCATTATTACTGGAACAACCTGACCCATTTATCAGATAATCGTTAAATCTGAATCCATTTCTGAACGTGTCACTGATTTTCTCCTGCACATGTTTAAAGACAATATAAACTATATTTTTTTAAATACATTGCACCTCCTGATCAGTGTGCATGTTACCTTTAAAAAAGATTAGTAACCAATGACCAAAAAACACAGAAAATAAGACACTGGGTGAAAAATATTACTTAAATGTAAAAAATTAGGAAAAAAACTAAGCAAGCATTTTGTTTGCCTAACATTGTAATTATACGTATTTGTCACAATATTTGTCAGAGGACTACATCGGTGTTCTGCAGAAATGAAGAGTCTGTTCAGAAGAAAAAGCAGAAATGATGCCGTTCATGGAAATATTTTGGCTTTATCTAGTTTAGATCAGTAAGAATATTTTGCATAGGCTAAACAAATCAGGTGTCCAAAGAATAAACCATAATCCTTTGTACTAACAGCCGACGTGTTTAGAAGTCCTGAAAAAGAACAGGTGATCAGTTGTGAAAAAACAGCCAGATTATAATCGAGTTCTAAGCGGCTTCGCTGACGTCCATATCGTTATTTTCCGTAAGTTACTTTGGGATTTTTGTGAGACATTGTGAGACACGTGGCAATACTTCTAAAAACGCTCCAGAAACCTGTGTTAGGTGTTGCGTGTGTCAGAAAGACGTGGGTGACGCACCTCCTGCGCCGAGCGTGAGAATGTGCCACAGTAAAATTGAATTATATAGTGTTGTGGGGAGTTGCTGCTTGGAAACACAGCTAAATTTGTAGCCTGAAGAATGTCTTCACCAAAAATCTGTAACTTCGATACATGTGGATCTTCAAAAATGTAATAGTACACGGTACACAAAATAACATCTGGGGAAAACAACTTAACTGTTCCACATCCTCTGTGGACCATAATAGAGCCTTGCTATCATATGAAATTTGTGCCATAGAATAGTAACTAACCTTAAATGTGTCAGGTAAAATTACACTAGGCCAATCAACTACATAAACCCAATTTGATTTTTAAATGGCATGGCAGTTAAAATCCACATACACACAAAAATTCCATTCAGAAAGCCAAAACGAGGCAGATTAAACAGTTTTACAATCATTGCTGCCACAAACAGATATTGGATCTAAATGCATCCCACATCTGTATAACTGGCAATCAAACACAATGTCAGCTTCATAATTATGCCTTTGTAGAATGTTATTTAATTTAACACTAATCAAATGTTAACTGAATTATGTAGGGCAGATTAAAGGCCTTTCATCTGCAATAAAATCAGTCAAAGAGTGTGCTTTATTTGTGAATAAATGAAAATTCACTATAATAGCACCTGAGTCTGATCTGAACAACCTGAATTTTAGAAGGTGGTCTTTAAGCTCCAAAAGTGTGGCGTGCTAATAACCCAAAACGTAGGCATTCAAAAAATGTCAATGGATACCAAGTTCTTAACAACATATTCTAGTTCTTCAATATAAGTTCCATTTGACATGAATGTGTGCCGTAATATTTTTATTCAATCAAACAGCCTGGAAAAAGCTAACATCTGTAACTGGTGTGGCATTTTACATTTATGTTTCCCATACATCTTTAGCCATATTTTCATCAAAAGGCCAATGGAAGCATTTTGAATATCATCTGGTGCTGGAAACAAAGTTTACTCTACGAATGCAAATGCCTGCTTTGCAATGTAAATACACAGAGCGTGTGCAGTGATGCAAAGACTTTCACCATGTAGGTGCCATCACCTCCAGACATTACTGACTAACGGTAGCATCCATCTCTATCACCGGTCCGAGTGCTCACACCACAGTCACTCACAACCTGCAGGTAAGGCTTGCTGCTGGGGTGTTATATTTTACATATGAATACCACACCATTTCTGCCTTCACAGGTTGTCTAAGATGTTTGGGACAATGCTGCTGACTTATTGTCTTCTTATGCTAGTGAAACCGTCTGCTGCCCATTTTACGTAAAAGAGGTGAGCACCAACAGGCAGTGCCAGTTCAGACCAGGCACACTGGGCATGATGGCTCTGAGAAGTTACCTGATGTTTGGGATTATGACGCTTATGTGTGGCTATCCAGGTGGCAATAATGGGGACTCTTACAAAGGTGAGTGAAAAAAGTCCATATCTGCAAAGTTGGAGTACACTGTAAGGTGCTGTTAAGAAAGAACTCCTTTCCACTAAGGTTGAATACATTATGACGTAGCGTTTTCAATGTCTATGTGAATTTCAGGAAATATTTTGTATTTATGAGATAATTAAGGCTTTTGCTTTGTATGCATATACGATTATCTGTGTGTGCAGTGTACTGGCACATGTATTTCTGTATTTTATTTTTTTACGGGGGCCCTAGAACTTTAAGCAGGAAGCACACAAGTCAGAATATTGGTTGCTTAGGAAACCTGCACACAAAGTACACGTGCCAAGCTGAAAGTCACCATGTCACACCAGGGAGAATTAACAATGCACATATAAACATGGACACATGTAGACTGACACACTCATCTTTAGAAACAAGCTGCCGTACACGTTCTACTCACAATACCACACATGGCGAGCAGTTATAAGAGAATGTGCTGACAGTTCTCCAAACATGTGATTCCATCATATTCAGTTCAATTCAATTCATGTTTATATAGCGCCTTTCAGAACAAGTAGCCCCAAAGTGGCTGGCTCAAAGCCATATGCAAATTTGTACAAACACACTAAATTTCCCGAAGCATGAAACTTTGCGGAAAGCGCATCCACAAAAAATTCTAAATACATGTAAAGTTTAAAACCATCCAACCATTCACTTCACTGTCTTATCCAATTAAGAGTCACAGGGATGCGAACACTCATCCCAGAACGCCAATGGAAAGGGGCTGAACTGCCAAACCACGGCAAACAACCCAAGTGTGGACAATCAATTTACAGGTAAAAATTAAAACAATAAAGTACTGTGGAAGACAAATTTTACATGAACTTGGTCTCACCATATCAGTTAGGGAAATTCCGACATACAAAAAAGATGATTTAGGTAATCGGTTGGGGAACACATATATCAGGAACCATCTGTATTATCTGTCTAACCCAAAATATAGGTGTCACTCTTTTAAATAAGACATTTACGGTGCTATGCACTGAGGAACCATTCCACGATTTTCTTGTTGACTTGTACTCTAGTTTTCAAGACTCAAATACTCAGGGAAATCATTTAGGATCTTCTGCAGTACGCAATTCACAGACCTCTTTCCACACTCATTACAAAAGCTCACAGCTGGGAAACTACAAAAACAAAACATTACAGACAGAGGCAGACAAAATTATAAATATATATACAGTTGGTTCTAAAAGTATGACCTCACTAGTTTGCATTCTTATTGGGTGTCTGTATACAAGCATTCTATGTATATTTTAACCTGATTCCAAAACTCCTGTCAGATTAAACTTTGTATAACCATTTTTTCTGTCTTGAAACAGCAACATGTCATCAGAAACCTGACCTTAATATGTGCTTCAACACCAAGAACATTGTAGTAATGAACGACACATATTCAGGATTAATCTTGCAACATTATGATAACTGTCCTACCAATGGGAACTGCAACAGTAAGTTCAACATCAGCAAATTCTGATGGATAAATCCAGAACATTCTGGTTTTACATTTGGTCTTGTAAATGTATCTCATCTCTACATGTGATTAGTAGACGTCCTTGAAACAAACGCCGGTTAAATGTGTATCACTTTTTTTTCCTAGGGATGAAGGACACATGTATAATTGCTGTCAAGGAAAGCATTTCCTTTGGTAAATGTGCTTCTTTCATGTATGTTCCCTATTATAAGCGATTCATGTAAAGACCCACAACTTTGAAAATAGTGCACTTTCAGACAACAGACTGTAGATTTTGCATTTATCTTGACAAATATGGTATAATGTTATCATAATCTAATCTAATGTTATCGTTTTTTTTTTTAGGAAATTCCTCCGTGAATTTATCTATTGGCGAAGATAAAATTATTTGGATATACTTTGTACCTGAGAAGAAACAGTTTGACATTGTAAATTTGACCATTTTAAATGGAATCAACTGCGTTAAAAATTTTAATTCAAAGGACGGCATTCAGTTGAACGGTACCAGTGACCTATGTTAATTTAGATATATTTTCCGTTATTAGTGGGACCTTGCATGAAGACCATACCAGTTACATTTTACTAGGGATTTAATCGCATATGCATCACTTAATGTGCTGTAACGAGATTACAGTAAATCGGTGCGTGGTGTCCGTTAATCAGGTTTTCAGTTGGGAAGCTGTGTAACTCTGCCCTCTGCTGGTGGTGTCTGAATTGTTCGGCCGAGATGGTGCACCGATTCTAACTGTGGCCGTATTGTGAAAGTAACAAATCCATCCTCTAGACTGATAAAAATTGATTTTTAAAAGCTTGCTTTTCTGACAAAGTATCACAGAAAGTTATAGCTGTAATTTGGAAAAGGAAGGAATCCTTATGCAACGAATCCAGGCTTGGTAAAAAATGAACTTGTGAATGCCAAGACATAATACTAAGGGTCCATGTACAGCATAAAAACAGTAAATAAGGACATGCCTGATCTTTCCGCACTTGTTTTAAAGGTGGCTGCACATCGATCTCAGTGAATCTTTCCCAGGAATGTAGCTCGAACCCGGCATACGACGGAAATAAATGCAAAGGTGAGAAGATTCCAAATGCTCAAATATCTTTAAAAAGGCCTTTATAAACAGGACTTGGTTTATCAGCACCATGCACACTGTCAATGACGTGTGGAGATTTGCTCATTGCAAATGTTTACTTTTAATTCTGGGCTGAATAAACTAAGCTTAGAAATAAAGATAAAATTGCCAAATTCAGATAAAAAAAAACCAATGCAACTGTATTTTAGCTGGAAAACATTGTAGCGACGTGAATAATTAATGTACCGCTTCCAAATTGGTATTTATTTTAACAGAAATGTCCAGGTGATGCTAATCAAATCAGCCGCTAACTGATGGTTTATCATTGCACAGACAGCCATGCATCACAGCAGTGCATAGAAAATTGACCAGTCACTTTGTACAACATCTGTTTTTATGGTTTGTAGATCACCCTGAGGACACATTCGTCTTCGGCACCCTGGTCCCAACATATAGAACTTGTGTGAAATGCAGTCCACGTCCAGACTTTACAGCGAGCCAGATCAGCTCGAAAGGCGGTGTCGTAAATGCATTAGCGGCTGCGTAAGAGCCACTTGACTTTTTGCCTCTCAGTTATTTAATTTGTAGTATGAATTTCAATATTTAATAATCTAAGCATTACAAAGGAACATAAAGGACACTGCAATATGGACAAATATTTTATCTATCTATCAGCATGCAATGAATTTAAAATGTAAATAACCTGGAATTCACAGCAACGGTAACCGTGAATCCATTAGAATGTACATTTGCCTAAATGAGTGCTAATTCGTACTAATCTGGAACGTTGCATTTCAAAAGGGAGGTAATGAAAAACCTGAGCTCCCTGATTGACCAAATGGGAAATAAAACAACGGCAACTGTGGACATGGGAGAAGTAAAAGGAATTCTTAAGGTCATTACCAAGGAAGAGGCACAAAATAATGTTACATTTTCCCTGGCCACTGATGGCAGCTTTGGTGTAAGTGCAAAATCCACTACTACTGTGTAAGGTGTGCAAAAGGACTTGGTGAAAGCTTTAGCAAACAGCTTTGGCTCCCTAACCTTGATTTTTTCTTTTCCAAATATATATAAAAAACTTGCATTAAAATGTTGATGACGGTAGGCTTTGTTCTGAAGAATCAGACATCAGCGTGCTCTGGGAAAAAATGCAGCAATGCATTACACGTTACAGCAATAACACTGACACACTCTGCTTTTCCTGGCCTTGTGGAGGGTAAATGGGAACTATGTCTTAACACATTAGAGCCATACGTTGGCCAAAATTTGTGTAAGTGGTTGTGCCCCTACAATTAAAATAGAAAGGCAAACTGTACACAGGACGTTCCATACCTACAACATGCAAAATGGATATTGCATTATGTGTTCTCGAATGATGGACTGATTTAAATGGAGTGCCTTTCTGTGTTTGGGAATGTATGTATTATGCCACAGCAGAGCTTTTACTGTCTGTCTAACTGTCATGATGGACTACTCCATAGACAGCCGCCAGCTCTGCCTCTAGATCCTTCCTAATCCCAAATGAGGCAATAAATCAAGCCCAGCAGACGATGGACAAGGTGTATGTTGGAGTGTTTCGCTTTCCAGATATGACCAAGGTAAAGGGAGAGGACTTCTGATATAAACCTGGTTAAACTGCATGCACCAAGCATCATAAACACCATGTTAATACTTTGATATGATAATGCTCTGAATGTTTAAGGAAAATACAAATTTTAAAATGATTTGTCTGTTTTCTGTTTTAGGATGAAAAAAACAGTACAATTCTTAACAATGAAGTTTTTGCAATTGAAATGGGAACCAGTATATCCAGCCTCTCTAGTCCTATAAATATTGAATACAGAAAGATTTCCAAGGTATGCGAGGGATGCTGTGCCGTGTTAAGAGTGGTTTTTATGGCACCTTTTGTACTCACTGAACAGACCTGACACTGAACTTTTGTGTTCTGTGCAGGGAAATTCAAGCCTTGTTTGTCATTCGTGGAATGGTGCAGGTATTTCTGAATTTTTGTGTTGCTAGAAATATACCGGTACGCATCAGCTCCTTCTAATCATAACTCCAGTTTTTAAAAGGAAAATGAGCAAACCATTTCAAGGCTTGAAGAATTTGGTTTGGTCTCAAGTGAAGTTGTGGAACGAAGGCCAGATGTCTGTCTGTACATCTAGGACCTTCCGACTGTGTTTTCTGGCATGTCAACAGTGTTAAAATGATATTTTGGGTGTTTTCTCAGCTGTTTTAAAAATGCAATGAACACACTCCCACGTTAAAACAAGTTTTTTTTTGTTGATAGGAGCTAAGCCAACTTGGACTGCAGATGGCTGTCACACAGAGACTGTTAACGATACAGTCACATGTAAATGCAACCACCTGACATTCTTTGCTATGTTGATGGTGAGTAAATGTTCTGCCCCTCAAGCAAGGTTTCACTTAACTGCTCTATACAAAGAGTTCACTGCATGTCTACATACATCATCTGTATAGCTAAAGGCCATAGGAAACCATTCGTATTCAGTCCTATGTTGTTGTGAATAGTAATATTGAATTGTATCACTGCCTTTGATTCAGCCTTTGTTTAGGTGTGTTGGGGCTAGAAAAGTATATATTAGGCTCACAGAAACCTGGGTTACGTAACTGACTCACTGTAATTAAAAATTTGCCCAATGCCCATTATGGAGATGATCCCATAACATGCAGGCTTTCATGTGCAAGATGCACTGTTCTTTGAATGCATTGCTGTCCATAGTTCTAAATGTATTTTGTCCTAGGTCCGTACGGAGAACATCAGCGCATCTGACATGCAGTCTTTAACGTACATCACGAACGTTGGCTGCGGACTGTCAATGTTGTTCTTGGGCGTTGCCTTATTTATGCACGTCCTGTTCAGGTAACCCATATCTTCATGCACACCACGTCACACTATTTCTTAACGAACATTTGTTGATCTGACCATAAAAGAGAGCAACCTAAATGCACAGCTTCTCCTTTCCAGGAGGTCAAAAGCCACCAAAGCTACTAAGATCCTTATGAACCTCTTCTTCTCCATGTTCATGCTGAACCTCACCTTCCTGACAAACAGCTGGCTCACCCAAACTGGCAACTCTTCCCTGTGCAAGATGATTGCAGGAACGATGCATTACTTTATGCTGTCCACATTCACCTGGTTTGCCCTCCAGGCCCTCCATTTGTACTTGCAGCTCGTCAAAGTATTCAACATTGACTTCCCTCACTACATACGGAAGATTCTCATTGTGGGTTGGGGTGAGTCTCGCCCCGCCCCGTTCCCAAAGGCTCGCGTATTTCTACATTTGATGGCATCTGACATCTTAACATGAATATGAACCAGACTTTCCTGACTCATGAATTTTTATTTCCTCTCAGGAGTTCCTCTTTTGGCTCCCATTGCGATTTTTATAGCGGATAGATACGGTCCACTGACAACATCCGTTGACGGCGGAAACCCTGTATGCACGTAAGTGTGATTTGTTGTATGTTTACATACGTGTCGCAGGTTCCGCTGTTAACAGATGTCAATGTCTTTCTTGTTGACTATAGGTGCTGGATTACTGAAAATGTCATTCATTACATAGTGAATATTGGCTACTACGCTGTCGTGTTTCTCTTCACCTTGGCCATTTTCATCTTGGTGGTGCTGAGGATTGTGCATCTGAAGAAAGGGACAGCAGGGGTGGCCACACAACGCACTACCAAGAAAGATGCTTTTACAGTTATGGGCCTGTGCTGCCTCCTAGGGCTCACCTGGGGGTTTGCATTCTTCAGCTATGGACCCATGGCGGTTCCATCCTACTACATCTTCACCATTCTGAACTCCTTCCAAGGTCTGTGTCGCAGAAGAGGGACACTCACTAATACAGCCTTACATCTGTCTGCCGTCCTAGTGGACTTTGTGACTTTCTGAAAACCTCTGGCATTACTATTCTAAGTAGCTAAAAGGCATGTTGCGATTTTAGTATGAAAACAGGTACTGTATTTTACATGACATAATCGTTATTAATTACTTCTTTCTTCTGTCTTCCCTAGGCTTCTTCCTGTTTCTGTACTATTATAATACGTCTACTGTATCTGAAGACAGAAACAATTCCAAGTTGTCAAGAGTGTCCTCACTATCTAAGAGCACTTACTCATCTCAGTCCACTGTACACAAATCTGAAGGCTGACTTTTCAGCTGGGCTCTGAGGAGATCTACCACTTGCACAGACAAGTGTTGTCATGGCCACAGTGGATTTGCACCTATAATATGCACATATAATATATTGCTAATCTGATCTGATGGTGACAGGTGAGACATTAATCTTCTGGAGAAGGAAGAAATATACTCCGCTTGAAATGTTTATGTGTATTTCTAAGTTTTTACTATTGTATCAATATTTAATACACAACAGACAAATGTATAACCCAAAATCCCAAGAGAATGAGCAAACTTTTTAAGTTAAATGTCTTTATAATATTTAATATTTTTCATTCCTGTTAATATTGCTTCTATATATTTCTGGTTATGGCATTTGTTTAAAAGCAGTCTATTACCGAATATAATTTCCTTTCAGATATTTTAATTTATACGTGAAAATAGTTAGGTGTAGTATTTTGTGTAAAATTGAATTTTAAAAATAAATTTGCCCATAAATATTGTATAATACAAAAACAAACTGTTTGCAGGATTTGCTTGTTTGCATTTCATGCTAGTTAATCAGCAGGATACTACACTGAGCAGTACAACACCTTACAGATAGGTGCTTTCTCTTTTTTCAAATGCTATATTTTTGTGTAATTGTTTCCAATAAGGACTAGAAACTGACAACTGAAAATGAGCATGCCTTTCACAATTTTAATAAATTACATGTGCAGCTGGCTAGAAGTGAGTAATGTTCTGTTCAATGACAAGTATAAAACAATCCTGAATTGCACAAAACATCAAGATTTGTGTTATTTCAGGCATTATGTAAATGGTATCATCTCAAAATAGGTGTTATGAGCACCAGCTTATTCCTGCTGTAGTTAATATTGTAATTGCTTTTAAATTCAGCAGCCATTTGCCAGTAGTTACAAGATCTATGAGATGTAAATCACAACACTATGTGCTGTGTATTGTTGCGGGTTGGACCTGGAGCAAAGGGTGGGAAAGGTGTCTGGTGGATTGGAGTTTAATATGAGGGATCACAGAGCATATGTACAAGTGAGTGTGACACATTCACCAGTGGGTTTCAGATAAAACAGTTTCACCACTGAAACAGCGTTGTGTCCCTTTTCTTTAGAATTTACCCAGAACATTACATTGGTGTCAGAAAAAGATAAGTTTGATACATTTGTTCACAGAGCTGGGGATTTGGGTCTTGGATCACCAGTGGCAGCAGTGCAGGTTTTACATTCTCTAGTTTGCTGCCTCTTTTACCATATTGTGGACTTCAGGTATATCAAGTAAATGTTATCCAAATAATTACACTAATAATAATAATATATAATATATGATAATATATAGGGAAGAGTGGAGTATTAAGCACCAGGGGGCAATAAGTACCATTGAGCTGACAACCTGCATCCCTTAAACACAGTAAAGCTAAGGGGGTTTTAATGAGACCGTCATTTCAGCAAATTTCTTGAAGTGTCAAAACAGTCTGACAGTAATACGGCTAACAAAATTGTGCATTTAATAAACATAAAAACAACGATAATGTCACATAAGCGGATACTAAGAATTTAGTTCTCAAAATCGCAAACCATCTTTTTTTTTTTTTTTTTTTTTGTTTTTAAACCCACTTGAAAGCGGAACACAACCCGAACTTTATAACGGTTAATTTAATTACGTCACTTCCTGTAATCCCGGGACATCCGGTGTGCGCATGCGCACGGTTAAAGCGGTCAAATTCAAAAACAAAAATGAAAATATCTGGAGGTAAAATCAGTAGCAATCGGAGAAACATGTTAAAACGTTTTGACTAAACGACTACGGGCGATTATTATTATTACGGTATGTATTATATTATACATGGACGGCTTTAAATGTGAAACGTTTGCTTTTATTTCTGTTCAATTTCCTTGGTAATTCTTAACTATGATGTTGTTTTACTAACAATGCTTCTGCCTACATATCGCTGTTTAAACAATTTAAGTCAATTAAATATTTGGCATACAGTGTTGTTACTTTCAGAGCGCACAATTAAAATTTAAGGTTAGCAATCTAAAAGGTTAGCAGTTCATTTGTAGTCACGCAAATTTTATTCCGTCAAGATCGTGTTGGTAATCGACGTGTTTTGCGGTACAGTCGAATAAGGACACAACGCTATATTTTGTGCAGATTGCTATACAGTACCTACATTTATAGGATCCGTAGTGATGGAAGCCTCCGAGGGGTTACGGAATCGGTAAGTTTAATGTAACTGTTAAAGTCATTCGTTGTTCAGTCGCTACCTAAGACTGTGGAATTCAATAAGATGACGATGATGCGGATGACCGAAATTATTTGGCGAATATATAAGTCCATATCTAGTATTTTACTTTATCCACTTTCGCTTTGGAGTATTACAATTTTCAATGAAGGGAATTCAGAATAGCTTTAGCGTTGAAATACGTGATTAAGTAATGCAGATATAAACGTAATGTTAAAGTTATTTACTGACAACATAATTTCCCTTTTATTTGCAACTATTTACTGCATACAGTTTTCAAATATGGTATTGAATGCATTTTTTTTAAGGAAAGGTGTGATTAAAACCTGGGTTTACTACAAATTTAATATGCAATAAAATAGTCATCTCTTGCTTCTAAATCATAAAAAAGCAAGTACTGAATGATTCAAATACTGTTGTCGTTTAAATATGTTTGTGGTTTGTTTTTGTAGAAATGAACAGAGCACACCCAGCACAAGAAAGATTTCTTCGGTTAGTGTTCTTAAGCTTTCTTTATTCTAGTGTACTGTACAATACAGCTATATTAGCAATACAAGTAATGTCAGTGATTTATTTTCAGTCATTTTTCCTGTGTTTCTGGTGAAAGCTGTTGGTGGTTCACCTGTCATAACTTCATGCTGGCTCTGTTTAAGATACTGAAAGCAGCTCGCACTCCACTCAACCCTGTTGCAATAGACAATGAGGACCGTAGGGTAAGTCTGGATTCTACTTGCTGTAAATGAACACTTAATACCATATCCAAGCTGTGCTAACCTTTTTTGTTTGGTCTTCAGGAGGAACCCAGTGAGCCAATTGATAAGAAGAGGAAATCTAGAAGAGTCAGTTTTGCAACAACCAATGACATAAAGTACATAAGGTATGAAGCTGTTGGCTTAAAACAGTTAAATCAAATGATTGTTTGTAATTACTTGCATTTGAAACGGTGTGTACTGACACAGTGTGTAATGTTTTTTTCCCCATTGTTAACTTTTTAGTGACTTGAAAAATACTTCTCCAGAGATGGGTCTCTGTCAAGACCTTGACATCACAGGTCAGTTTTTAGGACATATGCAGTAATTTCAATACCAGAACATGCCTACTGTTTTGATTATGTTTACCAGTGTGCTGAATTGAATCATAGTCAAACTATAGTTTATTATGTTATTAGGCTCTGTGGCATCTATGACACTGCCTATTTATAACAATGAGCTAGACACCAGGATAAGAAAATGAAGGTATTCCAAATGGAAAAAATAAACATAAAGGGTAGACTCCTCCATATTGTCACATTGTTAAATTTTCATTTTTAAATAATGACTGCATTAAGAGTGGTTCTTAATATTAAGGTATTGCTTTATTATGTTGTGCTATAAGTCTTGTATTAATAAAATTATTTCTTAACAGGTTCAGAAATGCAGAAAGAAAGGTAGGTTTTCCTGTTTAGTGAAATGTATTCAAGTTTTTTGTAAATATTGTGTTATGTCCTTACTGCTTATTTCCAATGAGGTCAAATAACCGTTTTGTGTTTCACAAAGGGTCTGTGTTGCTGAAAATATGGGGAAGCAAATTATAGGTAAGGACATGTATGGTGTTAAGTCCTACTTTTGCTATTCACTATTTGTTGCTTGTATACGTGCCTGTTATATACAATTTTACATTGCACATTGAAGTGTGAATGAATTTGTGCTTTAGGAATGGAGTCTTTGCTAAGTGCTCCCCTTCATGTTTCACGCCAACACAATAAGGTAAAGTTACATTTTTGTTTACATTTACAGCCAATATTTGTGCATATATGTTGCTCATGTAATTTGCTGAACATTGTTTTGGCTCACAGTTTCATTTATTTTAAATTAATACAGGAAAATGAGTTTGAGCTTGTTGACAACACTGATAAAACAATGGTGTTTACTGAAGAGGACAGCGCATACATGGACATGACCCATTGTCACACTATTATTATAGACAATGACACATTGGGTGTCAAGGAGACAACATGCAGAGAGAAGACTAACTCAAATTATGACCATTTGGGGAGACCTGGTTTCAGTCCTTGTAAAGGTTCTGCACTGTCGAAGGGAGCTGAAATACAAGAATCTGACATGGAAGAATTCCTGGCAAGTCTTGCAGAGCTTAAAAAGGACAACTGTCCAAGAACTTCTGCAAGAAGCCAGAATAGTGAAACCACAGTGACCTCCAGTACATACTCATCCCCATGCCCGAAGGTAGACACTAAAGCGTTCCTGCTGGAGCTCAGCGCTGAGAAGTCAGGAGCTAATAAAGATAAACGAGATGGAAGAGCACACAGAGGACAAGACGTGATGTCTGCAACCTTGTGCTCGAAAGGTTTTCAGTTTAGTAGCCAGACTGCTAAGAAAAGATTGTCCATGTTTGATCCTGAAGATATGGAAATTACAAAGAGCCAGACAGTCCCCATTGACTGCAAGAACATGCATGGGATGTATAAGCCTTTATTTCCCTCTCCAATAAAGGGCTCACAGAGCATATCAGCTTCCAGGAAAACAAGAGTATTCTCAGAAGGTGATGATGGTATGGATATGACTACAAATTTAACATTGCCTATGGAAGATGTCTCTCATTTGCCTAAAGACAATGAGAATGCAGTGGTCAAATTCCACACAGTAAAACCTGTTTCAAATTTATCTGGTCCTGTGGAAAGGACAAGAAGCCATCCAGGTCCTATTTGCAGTGTTTTGGCTCCTGAGCTCTCAAACTCAGGTGATATGGAATTGGCTACAAGACAGACTGTTGTTATTGATTCAAAGATCTCTACTGGTGGAATGACAAAGCCATCATTTGCTGTTGGAAGGAAGAGCTTGTCATGCATGTCGAGCAACAGCAAAACTATCGTGTTTGCAGAGGAAGATATTGGTATGGAGATGACTAAAGCCCTTTCTCTGCCTATTGATGAAAACTGTGTTTTTCCAAGTGGAAATAAAGCAACCATCAAAGTGCTTCCTATAAAACCTGTCTCTGTTTTCAATGTGCCTGACGACATGGAAATGACAAATGACTACACTGGTACAGTTTCTCACAAAATTACAGCAGCTGTGCCCACAGAGTCAGATGACATGGAATTGACTCAAAGCCAGACTATTGTTATCGACTCCAAAACTTGTGCTGCTGGAAGAAAGAGCTTGTCATGCATGCCTACCAACAAAACTGTCATGTTCACAGAGGAAGATATTGGTATGGAGATGACTACAGC
>JABJVR010027363.1:19471-35987 GCA_025773905.1 Chitala chitala
ATTGACTCAAAGCCAGACTGTTGTTATTGATTCCAAGACCTGTTCTGGTGGAATGGCAAAGCCCTCATTTGCTATTGGAAGGAAGAGCTTGTCATGCATGCCTACCAACAAAACTGTCATGTTCACAGAGGAAGATATTGGTATGGAGATGACTACAGCCCTTTCTCTGCCTATTAATGAAAATCGTTTTTCTACAAGTGGAAATAAAGCATCTCTCGCATTACCTTCTGCAAAACCTGTCTCTGCTTCCGATATACCTGACGACATGGAAATGACAAATAACTACACTGGTACTGTTATTCCCAAAATTTCAGCAGCTGTGCTCAAAGAGTCAGATGACATGGAATTGACTCAAAGCCAGACTGTTGTTATTGATTCCAAGACCTGTTCTGGTGGAATGGCAAAGCCCTCATTTGCTATTGAAAGGAAAAGTTTATCATGCCGGCCTAGCAATAAAATTCTTGTGCTAACTGAGGAAGACTTTGATATGGAGATGACTGCTGCCCTTTCTATGTCAAAGGAGAAAACTGACCCTGTTCCCAAAAGTGGAGAGGAAGAGATTTCTGGATTTCCTGCCAGCACAGTTACTTCTCAAACATCTCATACTGTTGCACTTAATACTTTGTCTGCCTCATATCCCAACACGGAAAATGTGATTGTAGTAAAAAATGACAACAGAGTTGCTCCATTATCCAGCAATGAAAAAAAATGTCTGTCAGATGTAAGTAAAATTTTACATTCCCACAAATCTGTGCCTTTAGGAGGCTGTGCTATGACAACGGTGACAGATATCACTGTTCCTGTTGTGGAACATGCTAGTGTCATGGAATGTGAAGTGGGTATTGTTTCCCACTCTGATTTTTCAGATTCACAAGTGATAAATCAAACAAGTTCTTTTGGGCTCTGTAAGACTTTGGTAGCTGAAAATGCTGTGGATCTAGCAGTGTCTAAATCTGACATGAATCTGGATACAGAAAAGAGTACAGAACCTAAAGCAGAGAGACAGGCTGCGATTGTAATTGAACAGACGCCATGTGAACAGATTCAGTTTGTGGAAGAAACTTTATGGCCTTGTGAACTAAAAGCTTATGGTGCCAAAGAAGGTGTTTCTGTTATGGACTGTACAGAAAAAGGGGACGAAAATGATTCCACAGTTTTTCCAGTCTCAAGCCAAAAGGGAGAACAGTCCAGAAGGGTGAGCATGGCAGATTTTCAGTCAAAGCTTAAAAATGTCAGGGATATTATTAGTGAACCAGACATTATTGAAAGTGGGTGCCATACAGCTCCAATCCCCAAAATTCTAGCAGATATTAAGTCTCCCTCTGAGTCTAAGAGTTTACCTACAAATAAAAACCAAGGAAATAATCAACCAGACTTTCAGAGTACACAAACTGCATTAGAGGAACACAGAAATACGTCATGGGCTGATAAGAACAAAACAAATATGACTGCCCCTGTTAACTTCTTCAAAAGCAAATCCCAGGTATCTAGAATGTCTTTTGGTGGCTTTCTGCCAAAGCTTCCACAGAAAAACAAACCACCTGGCCAAAGTCAAGCTGAATTATCAGAAGCCAGTCATTCTGACAGTTTGCAGAAGACTGTCTCTCTTAGTGCTTTCCACCTGTCAAACAGCAGTCCAGTTGAAGATATTAATGATGAGATCCTTCCAGACGTTAGCAGTGAGGATGATCTGACAGAAAGTATTAAGGGCACAGGTCACTCCAACAATCAAGTGCATGAAGGTTCTCCTGAGCAACAGTCCAGTACAGATGAGCCGGTCTTTGAGCCGCCAGTCCAAAATGTAAGGCAGGGCCAGAAGAGGCTGTCTCCAGAGAATGGCCATGAAGAGATATTAGAAGTGGAGAGGAAGATGAGGAGAAGCCTTGAGCCAGAGGTAAATCTTGAATTAGCCATTTATTTTAGATTGTCAGTGAACAGACTTGTTGGAATAAAGCTTTGAAAAGTCACTCCTTCATTTGTTGATCAGTGGCATGAAAATGTAGCAGGAGTTACCAAGGAGAGCCCTTCGAGTACAAGAACAAAGGCTTTTGATACTGCCAACATCAGTAACAACACTACTTCCATGAGGGCTGAAGGGACGTTTGACACAAGTGGTAAGTCCCTGAACTTTATCTTGCTCTTTGTACATATTTTTCAACATATTTTGTATTCACTGCACTGAGTGTTTTTCTTTCACAGCTCAGAGATGCAGTCAGTTAGAGACGTACGTTGATGAGGTAACAGGATATGAATGTGATCCTCAAAAGGTATTTCACTAGAGATTTCCTAATTTTGTGTATATGATTGCTGTCATTGAATGCTGCTCATCTTGTGACGTTCTTGCCTTTTCAGAAACTCCAGGATGGCACCATCAGCGTGAAGGAGTTCCTGAACATGTTTGGCATTGGTTTTGTCATTCACAAGCCTCGTCAAAGTGTTCTGCCTGATAACGTAAACCATCCCTTAGACAAACCCCTGTTTGCTTCTCACAAATTGTTGTATATTTTCATACTTGGCAAATTAAAGTTTAGATGAACGTGTTAAATTTAGGAGTTTGGGCTCAGTATATGATGTTGGTTTTTCAGTTTGCGCTACCAAGTAATGCAACTGTAGGAAAAGATTTTCTTGTGGAGAAGTACATCAACAGACCCAGGCAGAGAGTTTACGAAGAGGACAGTCAGGAGCTCTCAAAGATGGCTGACAAGTACGTTTGTGTGTCAATGAAGATGCATGGCTGTGGTTATTTTAAGATTTTCACCTGAGTGAATAAAAGAATGTTCATTAAATTAATTTTTTTATACATGACTGCCCATTCTCTTAGGTTAAAGTCACGGATGTGCGATCAGAACAAACTCCTTAAAACCATTAATCCTTCCTTTTGGGAAGGAGTGAAAACCTACTCAGAAGAGCAGGTATGTTGTCTCTTTAACTGGAACTGACAGTCGTAAATATTTACTTTGCACATTATTAATATATCCTGTGTAACTTCAGTTTCAGGCTTTAGGCTCAAAACTTCAAGAGAGAAAGGTGTATTTCAGAAAGAAGAGCAAGGCGGTTCTGCATGAAATGAAGATTGGTTTGTACAGCAACTTGGTGCAGACCGCTCAGGTATGTAGACATAACTGCTCAGACCACACCCTAAGAAATGTGTTCATTTACACAGCAGTCGCTGTCACTCTACCAGCTGCCCAGAATATCTTATTGTAGTTACGCCGACCAGCCGCACCCTCTCTTTTTAGGTTGCGCAGCAGGAGTTGGCGAAGAAGGTTAAGGAGACGGATAAGCTGCTGAAAAACCTGGATGATTGTATAGAAGATTTGCAAGCTGGTGTGTGTGTGGAATTTCAGTAACGTAGTTGTTTATCACTGCATGTAGCTTCTGCTTTCTTATTTGATATAAGAATATGAATTTTGCCTACGTTGTTAACTCACTTATTTCTGTTGCCAGAACTGAGTTTAATGGAAAATGAAGGGAAGGGAGAAGCCATGGTGAATTCTGAGTTAAAGAACACATTAGAAGCTAAGCAACAAGGTACATTTAAAGCATTCATACTTTAGGCCATTAGTTACTTTTTTTGAGCCTGTCATTAGCACGGAATTCCTTGAGACCTTTTCAAGCCAAAACTAATTATTGTTTTTGTATGTACAGAACTAGAAAATCTCAATATAGCCGTTTCTGGGAATGAAAGGTAATCTTTGATTTCTCACTGTTAAGATTATAGAACTTTTTTTAACTTCATCTCACTTTGTTTTTTTTTTTTGTCGTGGTTGCTCAGTATGTTTAAAAAAAAAAAAAGGCATATGTGTTGTTACCCTGTATTGTGTCTTGTGTGAAACTAGGATCAGCCTTAATACCAGTCTTGTAGATCTGTTTGCCAGGCATTTACAGAATGACTTTTCTCCCAAGGCAAATATATGAAATGGAGCTGGAGAAAAAAAATTCAGAAAAGAAAAATGGCAAATTGCAGGAGGAAGTCAAAGAGCTTGAGAAGCACATCTCGGTGCTGGACAGGTGTGTGGTTGTTTATTAACTACTGACACTGACACTGGGGGAGGTGAAGCATTGAGATGTTCACCTAAAGACTTCTACCGTACATGTATTAGGCAGCAGTTCCAATGTTATTGTTCTCAATTGGGTTGTCAGTGATAAGGTGGTGCTAATACAGTGAGCAGGCAGTGCTAAAAAGCATTTAGTTATTGAGAGTGGTAATAACTCCACTTTGCCTTTCCTCTGCAGAGTGATTGAATGGAAGCTGTATGAGAAGAATGAAAACTCCATTGTCTTCTCTTTCCTGTATGGATCAGTGCTTCTGGAGGTGCTGTTGCAACCACGTGCCAGTGAGTACCTCTCAGCCTCGCTGGAAGATTCCTATTGCATTCCGGCATAACTCTGGTGCACTTGCTGGGCCAATCTCTGAACTGCAGATCGGAGGTTCCTCTGTTTCACATGCAACAGAGGACAATTAGTTTCAAAACAGCAACTGATCAAGAGTTGTTGAGTACATTTTTTACAGATTACAAGTGCTGCATTGTAAAATTGTCAGACAGTGTATCTTACACAAGCACATGGTCACCAACTGTAAGGATGTTTGAATTCCGTAATCCTCGTTTCAACCCAGGTGAAGAAGAGAGAGATGAGCAGAAGGTGGAAGACATCAGATTTCATCTGCAACTGAATGGTGAGTGGAACTGAACTTTGTGCCCTGTCAAGCCTCGTTATTCCTTCACTTCCTACATATGCAGAAAGTGTGGATTTTTGCTCCGCAGAAGAGAAGTCGAAGTGCTATGCCCGCCTCGTTTATAGACTGATCTGCCAGTTCATTCGGAGCGAGAGCAGTTGGTTACAGAAGTACCCAACGAAGATCGACCTCCCCAGGGCAAGTACCAATCTGCATTATGGGCAGGAGTTTTAATGCCATGCAACTACTGGCACATATTAAAGTGAACACACCCGCCCCTCTGACTGTGCCCTACCCACAGCTCCTGCACGACGTATCCTTGGTCGTGAGCCGCTGTCGTGTTCTCGGCGAGGAAATCGAGCGACTGAAGAAGTGGGGCTCGCTTAAATTTGACATCTTGGACATAAGCTGCGAGGACTCTCGGTTTGTACAGGGACGGCCAA
The DNA here is from genome assembly GCA_025773905.1 of Chitala chitala. Classification (NCBI taxonomy): domain Eukaryota; kingdom Metazoa; phylum Chordata; class Actinopteri; order Osteoglossiformes; family Notopteridae; genus Chitala; species Chitala chitala. The sequence continues at coordinate 24,593 of JABJVR010027363.1, forward strand.
TTTAGGATAACATTTTCTTCATTGGGTTTTGACCAATTTTATAGGGACATCATCTTATTCTATTTGAACATGCATTAGGTCTACTCAATGTTTTTAGCTAGTTTAATGTTGTATCCTTGACCGCAATGAATTGCAAATTCATTTTATCACTAATTGTCATCCTGTTTTGCATTTCAGCATCAACATTGTGTTCTCAAGTCTCAAAGCGTTTGCGAAGTTTGAAGTCGTGCTGGGAGCTGATTCAGCCTACCCTACTTCACATCTACAAGTGGTTGGTATCAAGAATATCATTGGGACCTCAAGGTAAGGAAAACACTTAAACTGTGTTAAGTCTTCAGGTAACATAGTAGCCCTTGCTGAGATTTTGTGCTTTATGCCACAATGTGTCCCCTTGTTTTAAGGCTTGACCAACTGGAAGAAATCGTGTCTGCAGTAACACCAGGGAGAAATTACTTGACCAGGACTGTTAAAAAGCTGCATGAGATGTTCCTTAGCTAAAATTTTGGGTTTTTTTCCTTCAGCTATCTTGTAAGTGTTCTCTGTTTTCAATGTTGTATAAATCTTGCACTTCATGTTTTGTCACATCTGCTTTTTGTAAGAGTATATTAAAAAAAATACAATGGTTTAAATTTTGTTGTTATGTACTGCTTTATCTTGGCTCATGAAATCCTGTGTAAATGTTGGAATGTAACGAAATCCATTTAGGAGCGATTGAATGTTTACAAGATTGAAAATGCCACTACAGTGTGGTAAACCTTATCATAGCGGTTAAACATTTCTACTCCAGGGGGCGACGGAGGCCTGCTGGTGAGTGTGCAATCTGGACGCTGTAAAAGTGGCTTTGTCGCAATTAAACCCTACCAGAGGTTAAGCGCTCCCATTCTTTTAAGCTTAAAGACGTCACAGCAACGCTTCTGAAACAGTAATGGACCCAGCCCAGCCAGGTGTGTCTTTGAGTAAGACACTCAGTGCTAGCTCCCCGGGCGCTGCTCCCTCCAGGGGATGTGTTGAATGCAGAGAAGTACTTTCCTTCTGGGATTAATAAAGTGTAAAAAAATTAACAGTCCAATATACCAAATAACTTTGTCTATACGTCTGGTAGCCGTTTCTCTCGCTCCCCACTCCCCTTTCTGAGGTTGCCTTTACATCAAGATTCCAGAACGTTTACAAAATCCGGTGATTCATGTGTAAAAGACTCTCTACCAGTATTATCATTCGCATTTTCCTGCCGAATAATTATTAAAATATTTAGTGTAGAAACTGTGGTAATTTTATAAATGACTCGTGATCAAGTGAGTAGCCAATGCGGGTGCACTGTTCTAATTTTATAAATGATTTTCGTATAACGGCTCTTTGTTAAATACACATCTATGAGAATTTTTGTAATTTTTAAAAGATGCAGAGGAGTACAGCAATAGTCCTAACTACAATGAGCAGAAATTTTATTTACAGAAAACTGATCATATAATCAGATTCTGTGAATTCCTGTACTGCGATTTTAAAAAACAAGCATAAGACGTTTTATAAAATTTTCATGCACTTTTTTGTTTCTAACGACTTTTGAACTTGATGGTTGATTAAATATATCCTACATAGAAAAAAATCATGTCACATCATATTTGAATATAATTACAAATCTAGACAAAGAATTCGTTCATAAATGCGGTACAGGGACGATCGGGGACTTGAAAACAGCCCTTGGGTGTGATAGGGGACAAACCATTTACAAACAAAATGTGTTGTGAATACTGTTGTCCGTGGGCAGTGCTGTACAAAACATTTATGTTCAACATAACGGGCACATGCGCGCTATAAACCTATTTTATATTTTATGGTTAGTACGTCTGACGGGCGCTCTGGCGTTTGACATAAGGTCTACATAACCAGTCCGCTTCAGACCCGGTGTATTATACCACGATGTTGGAACGCAATCAGCCCCGCCCCCTTGACGCGCTACGTCACTGTATCTTTAAGACGTAAAGTACGTCCGTACGTAAAAAAAAAAAAACACGCCAACAGGCGGGAAGTTTGGTGTTGGACACTAAAGGTGCAAGGTAAGTTGTTTCTTCAATGTCATAAATATTTAGGAGACCACATAGTTATTTTTACGAGTGTCATATTGCAGGCGTAATAGTAAAGCATACCCTTTATATAATGGTTTCAATTTTTTTAATAAGTACGATGTCAAATGGTTTTTTAGATGTGTTTACTGGACGCGGCTGGGTTTTCTTGAAGAGGAAGTAGTTTCTTTTTTATTCTCGTTAAAAGCTTCTTAAATTAAATACGATGTCGTTGTATACTCCTAATCTAAACGTTCATAAAGTTATTCGTGGTCCAATCAAGTAATCGCTTTTAAACTACACTGTTGTAAAAATATATAAATAATTAAAGGAATTTTTTTTAAAACGTCTAAATATGTCAAATGACACCTTGGAAAAACATGAAAGTGACATTAGTCTGCAGTAATAAAACGCCCCTTAAAGCCAAAAAATAATGTAATACAGTATGTATTATGTAATTATATTACAAGTTCAGCCAACATCAACAACACAATCATAGTGCCTGTATTTATTTTGATAACATTATACACGAATCAGTTCAGCTTAAGCAAAAGTTTTGAAATGTTGCTGCTATGGCTTGTTTTCTATGACACCAGGTAACTGATTTGAAGTTGCACAGGAAAAGCTGCTGTTCAAAATGGCAATGAGGTGTGAGACCAGAGTGGAGACGGAGACAGAGGAGGAAGAGAACTTTGGTCCCCAGCCTTTGTCCAGACTGGAGGTAATGTCCCCAGCCAGCAGTCAGAGCATATGCCTGCGTGCATCTCTGCATCTGCCTGTGTGTGAGTGACCCCTCCCCCCATGCCTGCACACAGCAAAGCGGAATCAGCTCCGCCGACATAAAGAAGCTGGAGGATGCCGGATACCACACCATCGAGGCCGTGGCCTACGCTCCCAAGAAAGAGCTGCTCAACATCAAGGGCATCAGCGAGGCCAAGGCTGACAAGCTGCTGGTGGGTGTGCGGGCAGGTGTTTGCGTGGGCATGCATGGGGCAGGTCTGCTGCACCTGGTCACACCTGACACCAAGTGCTGTTTCTTCTTCTTAACCCCCCCCCGTCACGGTCCGACCGAAGGCAGAGGCAGCAAAGCTGGTCCCCATGGGCTTCACGACAGCCACCGAGTTCCACCAACGCAGAGCTGAGATCATCCAGATCACCACGGGCTCCAAAGAGCTTGACAAGCTTCTACAAGGCAAGTAAACCATGTCAGGAATGCGTCGTGTGGCATACTCCCGTTTGTATGGGTCTGTCATGGATACACGAGTGACAGGTATGGGGGCCGCTTTTCTTTCTGTATGTTCATGACAGAGCCATGATCTACAGCTTCTTCAGCCTGAAACCCGCTTTGTGCAGAGAAGGCGTCACTTTGCTCTAGTCACCGTGGATCTCGTACGCGTGCGCCGTCTGCAGCTGTACAGGCTTTTGGGCTCAGTGCCTTCTGTCGCTGGTCACGGTCACTGCTATCCCAGAATGCCAATCTCCAGAGCCCCACTTGTGGGCTGCTCAGGAATTTAGGGGACACACGCAAAACCATGTCCTCATCCAGTCCTCGTGCATGCAAACGAGAAAATTACGTTTTAAATTTTACCAAAGCTGTAAATATGTTGTGTAACTAATACGCTGTTACTTAAGGCGACAGCTTGTTTGTGTCATATATATTTTTTTAAATGGTAGTGCCTGCTTCATTGTTGAAGTGACAGTCTTGTAGAGAGGAGACAGTTTTCATTGCAAGCACACTCTTTTGCAGGTTGCTACATAGTGAGCAGCCGTGCCCGTTAGGTGTAATGAAAAGGATGCATTCAAGACATATCAGCAGATGATATAAAAAGCCTTTTTATCATACATTGTCAACCCACTTAATCTGTATTTTGAGTTGTAATAGTGGCTACCTTGTTGAATTGTTGTAAATTAGTCCAACAGCAGGGAAATTCTCAATGTTGCAGCAGCAAAGGGACAGCAGAAGCCCTTAGTGGAAAAGTAAGAGGGAAGGAACAGTATAGACATAAAAAACATTCAATAATAACAGGTAGACAAAAAAATTGTAAAAGTAACAAACTCTACACTGTAATACTTGCATAAATTGCATGTGGAAAATTTATTGCACACAGGTATTAAATTTTTACAGTTCACATTCTGCAGGAGTGTGATGTCTACTGGGAGCAGTGCTGGTTGTACAGCCTAACTGCAGCAGGAAGACAGGACCTACAGTATGGCTCCTTGACACACTTGGGGTGAAGCAGTCTGTCTTATGCAGCTGTTTGAGAAGACCTGCTTCGCTGTATTTGCAGGCATTACTGATAAACATTAATGACTGTGAGCGTTTTGGTGTTGGCCACCTAAACTGGTTGACTGTCTGACAAGGTGCGTTCCACTCGCAGGTGGGATCGAGACGGGCTCCATCACGGAGATGTTTGGGGAGTTCCGCACGGGGAAGACACAGCTCTGCCACACACTGGCCGTTACCTGTCAGGTACACTGCTGCTCATGTCTACAGCACAATGGTGATCTGTATTAAAGCTTATTTACTTTATTTGATATCTTCTGTATAACTTTACTTGTTCATAGAGCTGCGTGTTTGTCGCAGAGCACTTCAGGTATTAGTGCCGTTTAAACATACTATAGTGGAACTCCTCATGGGGCTGGATCCCACACCCTGCTGGTTTGCCAGTGTATGCTGCGGACCCACTTTCTCCTGCTTATCTGCCATGTGACGTCATGTGTCAATGTACGACAGAGCAGCTGAAATGTACACCTGCTGTCCTGTTTCCAGCTGCCTGTTGACCAAGGAGGAGGGGAGGGAAAGGCCATGTACATTGACACTGAGGGCACGTTCCGACCCGAGAGGCTGCTGGCAGTGGCTGAGAGGTGGGTCTGCCCAAGCCGTGCAGTTCTGATGTTCACTGCCCAGCAACACGCAGGTGGCACAGCGAAAATGTCAGCTGAGTATGTCGGGCAACCGGTCTGTTGCTCTCCAAGTAGCACGTTTTGCATTTTGTGCTTTAAAGTAATTATATAATAAAGTCGTGCATCCCTCGATGTCCGGGTTACATTCTGTGCAATAGAATAGATTTGAGTAGACTTGGGCATTGAGCGAACGTCACATATTTACATGTAGACTGAGATGCTGCTCTCTGCAAGATAGAACAGTGTTAAACTCTAAGCTTTGTAGGAGAGGGCGCATGTTAAAAAATTGTCTATATATTGTCTATATAGTAGATGTTTAATATCTCTATGTATTAATGCAGTATACGGTAGTACGTTGGACATAGATGTGGTCAGCGTTGTGTGGAAGGACATTAAGCAACACATACTTGTGTGGCTGAAATGAACACCCTCCCTGTTGCTGAAAAAGCCAAAGTGGGGAAAAAGCCTGTCACTTATCCAGCTTCCCACAGCCAGAATGACCCAACTCTGTAGTCCATAATAAAGGCCAACATGAACAAAATGAAGGGGAAAATGTAATGGAGAAGTAATTAAATTTGATCTAGAAGGCAAAAAAAAAAATTGGTCTCCATCTGTGTTGCAGCCATAATTGTACAGTAGTGGTTTGGATATTGCCTGTAATGCAGTTCATCACTGACGTCTACATTTCTCAGTTGCCTTATTAACAAGGAGGCCTTTTCTGCACTTTTCAAATGGAGCGTTTGAGGTTGCCCCCTGCTGGCTTTACTGGAACACTTTGCACAGGGCGCTTTGTGTTCTGAATTACATAGACACAGTTTGGTTTCAGCAGCCGCTAATCTCTCTAGTGCCTTTATAGAATGTCATTTCTGTGGTTGAGGTCAAAGTGAAGATCAAATGGCTTGAAACTGCTCACCAAAAGAGTAAACCGCTTGCCTGGCTTTTTATTGTTCCGGTTTTGGTTGCTGTCAGTAATCCCATTGTTCTGGAAAGCTGTTTATTTCACATCGCAAAAGGCACCAGCTGCTTAAAGCGTATCTCGTGTTTGCTGTTCAGGGTCAGGCCTGGCACAGTAAAGAAGAAATCGCTTGTCTCAGGTGACCAGTAAAGTTCATAACCAGACGCATCAGGCCTCGATGGTAAATTGTTCCTCGACTTTATTTCGCTGGGGGGGGGGGCGTGCAGAATGCTGACATACGTAGTAGATGCATATCTTGGCTAATATTTTGACAGTGTATTTATTCACGTGTGATAAGTGAAACTGTAAGAAGAATGCTGACTATGTAAAATAATAAATAATATAATCCAATGGCGTGCTTGTTACCATCTTCCCAATATAATGACATCATGTATTTTATTTGTTAGTTATGTCAGCATTCACCAAGACTTTGGGGGTGGAATTATTTAGAATTTTTTGTGCTTTGTAGATCTGTAAATATGTTATGTATTTGTGTTATAATAACTCAAATGCATAACATAATTGTTACTTGCTTGAAGCTGATACTGGCTCAGCACGTGGTGGGGAGCGCCCCCTGCTGGCAGCGGTTCTACCCCAGGTGTGGACATGAGCAGGGCAGCCCTTGCGTGACAGCAGAGCAGGGGGTGGGGGTGGCCACATGGCTGAGAACAGGGATACCGTCTCCTCACGTGTCACCAATATGACCCCAGGGTTGCGCTTGGCCGCCCAAATGTAGGGCGGCTACGTTACGGCTGTGGATTTATGGCCTGCAGTTCAGACGCGTCGAGTTATCGCAGCCACGCACAGGGGACCCAGCTCGCATGGCCACTGCGAAAGAAAAATGAAAACTGAAAACACAACAAAGATGGTTTTGATTAAAAGACCATAAACTGGAGAGAAGCCCGCAAGAAAGGGTCGGCTCAATTCACCGAATGTCTCCGAAAGCACAGAAGCCGCGTGCATCGCAGCACTGGCCTGTTCTCAAACTAGGAATTTACTGTGAAGCGCTTAACAGCTATAGGTTCCTTTATATCCTTGGAGGGATTCTGTGTGTGTGCGCGTGTACGTGTGTCTGCATGTCTGCATGTCTCAGTGTGCATGTTTTCCCCACAGAATAAAGGAATCAGATTGGAAAGATGCTCACATCTTGCAGTTCTCCTTGCACGCTGAAGGTAGTCTCCTTCTCTGTCTCGACATTATTGGGTCAGGGGTCGTTCCCCTCGAGCCTGGAGACCTGGGGTACCTCCTTCACGCACCAACGCCTCCTTAAAACTCATCCAGCAACATTTGCTCAGTGTTAACTGACTAGGCACATGGTTTGACAGAGTGGCTAGGCGTATCTTTGTAAATTACTTATTTTCACATTATTTCTGATTGTGTCCTGGAACGCCACCGGTAACAGGCATGGCACGCACAGTGAAAGACCAGAGGAGAACAATGTCTACTTCAACACCTGGAGCAAAGGAGGACTATATTGTGTTATTTACTCTCTAGTGCTACATACAGTCAAAGTCTCAATAAGTACCTGTTTATCCTGTAATGTTAGCATGCCCAGGAGGGGTTGGGCAGCCAGTCAACCCCCAGAGGTTTTTTTCCCCACTCTTGGTTCCTCTCCTCTGTTGTTGTCTGGCTTCATTTGTATGTATTCCTACTGCTTGTTCCTGAATATCTGCAGTTTCTTCTGTAAAGCGCTTTGAGGCACATTGTTGTAAAAGGCGATGTATAAAAATAAATTGAATTGAAAACATTGAACAATGGAGGCCTTGAATCTAACGTCTCCTTCTGTAGTCGAGCACCAGCCTTTCACCCATAAGGCATTGCATGTGCTGTGTCTCTCAGCTTGCACTCTTTGCACGTTTCCCTTTGCTTACAAGATAAGGCGTGCTCCCTTTCACGTGTCCATGTGGACCGATGTGGACCTTGTAATTACTGCTTCAGCCCCTGCTCGTTTCCACTCATTAACAGCCAAAGCGGTGTGGGTCCTCCCTGCACCAATCCTGCAGCTCTGCAGCTAATCTTGTCATCGTTTCACTTTAAAATATGCGCTTCGTTTTTGGAGCTCCGTAGGTTCGAGCCAGACTGCGTTTGCACGCACACAGCGTGGTGGTTTTTGTGATGTTTATAACGTTTTCTTTTTTTTCCTGAAACTGCATCCCTTTTATGATTTACTTTAACATAAATTCCTGACATGTGGTACAATTATATTAGTAATATAATCTCATTCAGTCTCTCTCTTCTGATTATTTTGGAATACAAAGCAAATAACTGCAGAAAAAAAAAATGCATTTCAGCCCAAAACTCTGCTGTTACTCTTGCAAATGGTGCTATATAAAAATAAATAGAACTGAATTGGTAATAAGGTTTGAGTGATTGTGAGTGTTTTTGTGGTTCTCTGCTGATAAAATGGTCGCCTTTGTCTCTTCTGTCTGCGTCCTGCTTAGGTACGGTCTAGTAGGGAGCGATGTCCTCGACAATGTGGCTTATGCCCGAGCCTTTAACACAGACCACCAGACGCAGCTGCTGTACCAGGCGTCCGCCATGATGGCGGAGTGCAGGTGAGGCCCTACGCCTCTGTCCTCGTTCACCCCGCACCATCCTTCATAAGTGCCAAAGTTCCCAGAGCTACACGCTGATGGTTTGTGTCACGTGCCCGCCGTGGCACCGATCGTGTCGCATTGCTTCCGCTTTGACCCAGGTACGCCCTGCTGATCGTGGACAGCGCCACGGCCCTCTACAGGACCGATTACTCGGGCAGGGGCGAGCTGTCGGCCAGGCAGTGCCACCTGGGCAGGTTCCTGCGCATGCTGCTGCGGCTGGCAGACGAGGTGGGCGCAAGTTTGTTCGTGGTAACGCCCCAAATGCAGACAAGCCTCCGGTAGCCTTTCCAAAACCAGAACGACAGTTTCATCCTGGTTTACCCCATAATGGGTAGACTCATGCCTTCTCGTGGTTCATGTCCTTAGCTCACAGAAGTAAAGTTTTATGCACTGAGATTGTGACAAAATAGATGCCTCTGAGGTGTGTCGTTAGGTGCTAAAGCGACTGACTTGTGAGAGCTCACAGAGGGGAAGTGGTACACACAGGTGGAAGTACTGCTTCCAGAGTTCCTGGTGTGTCATGCTGCTCCTTTAACAAAAGTGCATGAAAGTTTGAGCTCCCTGCCATTGACAAATAAGTAAAATGACATCCCTGGACCCTGTCCAGGATGCAGAAAAAGAGTGAGCCGGACAGTTAACTAATGCCTGTCATAAAGCAATGCAGTTAAAGTTGTTCTTCCTAAAAAATGGTGTGACTTGAAGTCTTTCCTGCTCAGTGACTGGTTGGGGCACACATTGTTGTGTTTATGAAAATAAGATGTTCTTAACGTGGGCACGCGATGGTCCCGGGCAAAGCCGGGTGCTCTGGTGTGGCACGTGAGATCTGCCTGCCTGTCTCCGTGCGAGCAGAGCGACGTTATTAGCAGTCTGGCCTCCTGGTGTTCAGTAATGCGAGCAGTGGCAAAGGTTAATCTGGAACATTCCTGTAAGGCTGTCAGCAGGCCTCATCCTGCAGCCATGTCTCCTGGCTGATTTACTGCCCTTCGTCTCTTTGAGAGTCTCCGCTCCGATTAGTCTCCGCTCCATTTAGCTTCTCACATGCTTTACCGCACAACTGTTTTTCAGCTTTGGGGTTCTGTGCCAACATGTTAAGGGACCCTCTGACGGCCGCCTGTAAACCAGTTTCTCATGTGTGCATGTGTTCTAGTTTGGTGTTGCCGTGGTGATCACCAATCAGGTGGTGGCCCAAGTGGACGGTGCTGCCATGTTCTCAGCAGATCCCAAGAAACCCATCGGAGGCAACATCCTGGCCCATGCCTCTACCACCAGGTGCGTAAGCCCCACCCGCTCCATGTATTCCAGACCGTCAGGCCAATAAATGGAATCTGAACCTCACCACCATCGTACTCCCTTTCATGTGTGCCAGGCTGTACCTCCGCAAGGGCAGAGGGGAGACCAGGATATGCAAGATCTACGACTCTCCGTGCCTCCCAGAGGCAGAGGCCATGTTCGCCATCAACCCAGACGGGGTGGGGGATGCCAAGGACTGAAGGGCACCAGTCACTGTGGCGATGACCATCCCCACCACCATCTCACTAAGGAATACCGCTGTCCTGCTCTACCTTGCCTTGTATCGGGAGGCCGGGTGTCTCGAACAGTGAAAAAAACTTTGTGTTGCATTTGATTTGAGATGAAAATGCGCAGGACTAGTTAGCTCAGCCCCAGCTCTCCGTTCTCATCTGCAATGGGGGCAGGACACAGCTGTGGGCGGAGCCCAACCAGTGTACCATCTTTGTATAAAAAGTTGTCTTCCCCCCCATTAACTGCAATACTCAGTTAAGCTGCCGGACCCTTTTGTAGCATTTGCCTTTGTTTCGTGCTCTGTGTGCAGCCCTGGTACTGTTTACTTGTGGTCTGGCTGGGTGGTTCTTGTACAGTTTATAATTTACTTTCTTCAGTATACTTGGATTCTTTATACCATTTCATTTATCTAACAACTCAGAATGGGTTTTAACCATATGAACACAGGTGTGCAATCTGGTCTGTTTAATTAAAGTAAAATGGTATGACGAGTTTTTGCACGTGTGTAATTTAGCTTTAGTCAGCTTAACCTGGTATTAATATGTTTGAAATGTGTTGTGAAGCACATTTAGGGCCAAGAACTACATATTTTGATATAGATTTACTTCAGTGCCACAGGTTTTGCATGCATTCCTGCTGGGTGCAAGGAAAATTATTCAAATACTTTCAGTTTCACTTCTATTGTGTATGTGTTCTGCACGCTGCCAATCGGCTGTGCCTCTGCTGCATCTACACCTGTTGCACTGGTGTTCTGCTTCCCTGTCCCTTTGGCCTGGCCAAGCGCCAGGGCCAAAGCACACCCCCCCCCCAACACACAGACGCACACCCAGCCAGACTGCAGTCCTGGCTTCCCAGGCGACCCTCAGTTGTGGTGGGACACATCTGCGGTGCAGAAACACACACAGATACACATCTCCATTTGGCATTTAACCGCCTGCCACATGGGGCAGTTCCAGTTCTTTTCAGGGAAACATTGTCATGTCCTATTTTGTATTTTCTACTCCTCACTGTTAGTCTGGCTGTCCCAAGTTCACAATTTAATGTGTCACCAGTCCCAGATATGACTGTCAATTTTGTATTTGAATGGGTCTTGCAGTCAGGTCTGGCGGGATGCCTTATGTCTGGGCCGGTGTGTCTCGTGCTTGGACATTATCGTAAGGGAGGACTCAGCGTTTACGTGGCACTGTTCTGTTTACGTGGCACTACCTGCTCTATCCAGCTCAGTGAGGTTGTTCTGGACATGATGGTGGATGTAGTAAAGGCTGTCGGGACAGCCGTGCCTCCGCCCCTCAGGAAACAGATGCGTGGGGGGGTGGGGGGTCGGTTAGACGTTTGCTGTTGACTGGTCCGACGCAGCA
>JABJVR010027382.1:0-35983 GCA_025773905.1 Chitala chitala
TTGAGAGTTAAGAAGGGTAGACCTAAAGTCATTGCCCTGTGTCCAGGAAAGGAAAAGTCGAAAGCTGGCAACCCTGTGTTACATTACATCGTTCAGGGCTTCAGCCCAGAATATTTTAAGTGTAGCCCCGACTAGCTGTATTGCAGTAATTTAAACCCTGTGCTTGTATAGTGTCCTTGCTGGTTGTTGTAGTAGTGGATGTGGTTCCTATTGTGCTGAGAACTTGGACATTAGCTGCAGCTGTTCTTGGGTTATAGCTGCACTCTTGTGTTTATCTGATTCTGCATGAACAGCTTTTCTGTCTTTGTATTTCACCAAAGAACCTTTATTGACAATATATACAGTTATCCGTAACATCATCAACTTAGGCAAGCCACAAAGCACATTCGTTGAGCCATTCAGTCTTAAACACACAATAACACTTCTTATTTTTTGCCGGAGTTGCCATAATGGAGTTATTAGGATCCTGGTCCTTCTCGCCACCTTCTTCTTGTTCAGAAAAATCACTTAAACGAGATTTCAAAATTGATGCCATTGCCGTATAAGGTCAGACAAAATATTATTTATTCACAAATTGAGCAATAACACAAGCAATACAAGCATCGCTGACCTTGAGCTGTGGCCCACCAGAGCCGGCCACACCATTCCTTCACAAGTCTACCAAAAACCGCCAAGGCACTAACTGCAAAATTAGCTACTTTTGAACGTAGCATAACATCAGGCCTATTTAGGCCTAATCAAACCTGGGAAGGCAAAAATGACGCCGGTTTTCAGTTTATTAAATTATTATCAGTTACATAAGATAATTTACTGTGTTATTTTTATTTGTGTGATTAGAGGGTACTACGGGATTTTAAGAAAATTCTGGGACAGAATCTACCTTGCCTGAGACACGGGACACTATGCATTAATTCCTGGACTTTCCAGGTGAATCCTGGGCGGGTGGCAACCCTAACCTAATGACACCACTGGACTGAACCTCTCTTACTGTAACTGGGAGTGGATACATTGTGCAGAAATAGCAACACCTTTCTGTGAGCACAGCAGTACCCTGGAGGAGATTTTGGACCATGTTCATCATTGTTATCTAGAAACAGCAAAACTCACATATTTTTCCAAAATGAGGAAACTACCACATAAGAAATGGAAAGCCACGAAAATAGTGCCAACATCTGGTGTATATCTAAAAACCATGCCATCTGTTTTAAAACTGTAAATATCAGTCATCTTCTATACTGCTGCATCTAGTTAAGAGTCACAGGGAAGCCTGGAGCTCATCACAGGACACATAAGGCACAGGGTAGGACACACCCAGGGTGGGGCACCAACCCACCACAGGGCACACACACAAGCAAACATTATGGGCAATTTGAGCACACCAATCAGCCAAACCCACGTCATTGGACAGTGGGAGGAAACCGGAGCACCCAGAGAAAACCCACCAAGCACAGGGAGAACATGCAAACTCTACGCACACAAACCCAAGGAGGAAATTGAACCCCAGGCCTGGAGGTGCGAGGTGACAGTACCACCACGCCACCGTGTATGGAACTCCAAAATACACCGCCAGTTTTAAATCGACGATGTTACTGCGCAGTTGGTTATGCCTGATACAAACGAGCAGCCAATCATACAACTGGTCCCGCCGCTGTTGCTTGATTGACAGACAATGTCATTCTCCTGAAAAATGGCATTATGAAATAAATAAAAGATTGGGGAAAACAGCCTTTCAAAATAAAAGCCACATTTGGAAAACAGCATTTTGAAATAAAAAAAACTGCTGAAATTAAAAAATGGGCTCTGCGCTAAACTTTTTTACTGTGAAAACCCATGTGATGATAATAATATTTCATAATAATAACCAATAGTTTGAGAAAAAATGAAAACTATTTCATAATGAGCTGAATTTAAAAATTGGTTGCATTATTTTACAATTTCATGGTCATATTATGTGATTGTTTTTATTTATTGAAAGAATAAGTCATTTCATAATGTCTTATTTATATATTTAATTTTGAACACTATGGAGCTCCATAACCATGCCCCCATGCTGTAAATGTAAGTAAAAAATTGGTGTATGATTATTATTTTCAGGTTGTTGGGAAATTTATACATTAATTTTATTTTGTAATTGTGAATTTTATGCCATCAAGCTATTTTAATTTACAGTTATTTTAATTACTTCCTGTGGAAATAATTTTGCTGCACATGGCCCTCCTGCCCCCCCCCCCCACAGTGCTGCTATAAATTGCTGAGGGTAGATTTAGCATGAAACGCTACTGGCGCTTTTTAACCAATTTCTTTGTAAAGTGTACTATTTATGTTGCCATAGTTTGCCTATGTTCACCACATTCTCTTTTTATTAGTTGATAATACTCGACATAGACAGCTGTATCCAATACACAGTTCTCCTAAGGTGCATGTTTCTGTTTACACTCTGCTGTGTTTTGGTATGACAAAACAACCTGTTAAGAAATACACCACAAGGTAATGGCAAGTTTAAAGTTGTTTAATATTGGAAAATACACAAAGAAAAAAGTTTATCTTTTCAGAATATGAATGTGACAGGATTTGAATATAGTAATGGTTATTAATTCTTCTGAGTACATTTGAAACTGAGTTTTGCTATTACAAATATTGTTGTGTTCATACAGAATAGTGAAGATCATGTTCCTTAACAAATCAAGAAGATGGAGAATAAATGTCACTGAAACTTTGACTACTTCATTCAAGTAACCCTGTTATGGCACATAGATTTCATTATTCAGCATTTGTCCTCAAACAATGTAAGAAAATTCATGTCATTAATTACAGAGGGTCTTTATGTTTTTTAAATTCCTTTTTAGTCCCGTAATTGGGAAATTAATTTTCTGCATTTAACCTACCCCCTGAGAGGAGCAGCGGACAGCCAGCCACAAGTGGCACTAAGGGAGCTGGCTAGTACCTTTCTTAGGGACACTGCTGGCATTCCTGGGAGAGTTCTGTATCGCAGCCTGATGTTCTGCCCTTTCAGCCAGCAGGTCAATTTCCTCATTAACTTCTGTTTCATTTCTTTTCTTCTGGCTTGATGAAGTGCACAAGATCCCCCAGACTATGACCAATGCCACTAGCGCTGTGAGGATCAGCGCAATAGCTGTGACCTAAAGCACAGAAAAACATTTCCTGTTAGCTAAAAATTGGCTTGTTATACTGAAAAGAACAACCTAAATCAAAATAAATTAAATCAAAGCACTCATTTAAAAAAATGTAAACTCCCTTGCGCATTCACATTAAAATCAAGAGTGGGTACGTAGTGCCAAAGAGTTTCTCATTTTTACCTGAGAATAAAAAGTATAATCTTCAGAAAGCTGCTTCTTCAGTTCAGTTCCATTCCTGTTTAACAGCTCACACCATTTCTGAGGAGTTGCTCCTTCCATGATGACGAACCTGCCGTCCCAGTCTGTCATTGCACAGGTGAAATACTTGCCATCGAAGAATGCCAGGATCAGCCAAAGAATTGCTGGGAAAAAGCAGGGTCCGATGATGTGACGAAGATTCGTATTACAGCCATTTTCCTGTGTGCATCTGCACCTACACTCCTTCACAATGAGCATCAGAATAATAGACATGAAAGCTGGAATTACAAAAAATGCAGCTGAAAATGTTTTGTTCCATTTGGCCTTGCAGGGGCATATGAACTCCATCTCTGTAAACTTTTCCAGTACAATAAGGGCAAAACTAAATGCCGCACTGGAACTGAAAGGGCTTCTGGCAAGTTCATTTTTAAATAAAGAACTCCATTTTTTTAATTGTTCCATAGCAGTTTCTGCAATGAATGTCCCAAGGAAACTGTTCATGGCTGCACAGGTTAGCTGTGCTGAAGACAATGTTAAACCACTTTAGATGGATACAGACGACACGTCTCCATTCCCCTGATCTCATTGGTTGTGACAATAAATGGGTATTTATTGTATTTGCACATTTTTAGGTTCTCTGTGTATTTATGCAGAAATAGCTTCAGTTGTTGAACGGGATGTTGATACACGCTACTTGGCAAAGTGTATGTTACTAAGCATTTTATTCAGGATTTTATTTTATTTTAATGTTTTTTGATGAGCTGCAAAGGCTTCAGTTAGCTTTACTGAAGTGACAACATAAAGGAAAAAGCAGGCAGTAATGTAGTATCAATGGAAAATTTAAAATGCCTCCAGTATTGCACACACTCAGGTAAGTAAAGAGAAAAGGCAGTCCATTGTTACTTTAATTAATAAAGGTCAGTCAGTCCAAAAAATGTCACGAATTTTGAATGTATCCCCAAGTGTACTGTAAAAACGAAAACTTCAAATTGCTGACCTTAATGTGACTTTCAACTAAAGTGAACAAAAAAATGTGTATTTTCATTGTAAACTATGCCAAAGTAACTGATTCAACTGACTTTATTAAGTTTCCTGTTAAATGTTCATCTCAATTTATATCCTATGTTAGCAAAACAAGCAAATTGTAGTTGAACCCTAGCCAACTGTACTGCACATGCTCATTTTGACTCCATGGTTCAATGGGGTCTCCAGAGTGTTTCTGCAGGGGATTTTCTCCACCATTTTCCTTACCCGCATGACAAGAAACCTTTTTCCGACTGTGAATCAAGTGAAACTTGACTTCCAAAAGGTCTGTATTTTTATTCAATGTTGTCTTGAAATTCTGGCATTACATTTGACTGTCACGAATGGAGGTAGTCTGAGGCGAGGTCCAAATGCAAAGAGGGAGATTTATTACAAAACAGGGCAAAAACAGGGTACAAAAAAAGATTCAAAACAGGGTCATGTACAAGCAGGGTGTTCTTGCTTCAACACTAGGAAATCAGGAACATACTGACACAAAAGAAGGGTTTAAATAGGGACGTTGACGAGACACAACTGGGAGAGACTAATCCACTTAGAACTAGAAACTAGACACAAAGGAGAAAACAGCAACATCTATAGGACATGGGTGGAACAGACATAGACCTGACATTGACATTACATTGTTAAATTTTTATTTAATCAGTTTTACTTTGGATATGCCAGCTCGTGGCTTCAAGTTAGGTAACTTGCAGCCCAGCTAATTTAATTTGGAAAATGGTGGTTTGGTAATTTTTTTAATGTCTGGAATACACTGCTTATATCCATCGGACCCTGGGTAGGGGACTGATACCGGTGACAAAGCACCGTTGTGTGTATTGATTATGCCCAAACTGCAGCTAGCTAGCCAGCCACCGAGCATAACTAGCCAGGGGTGGGGTGCGCTTCTGCAGCCGTGCATGACACTTGCTATGAGACGTGCCTAGGGGAAGGGGGACGAAAAAAAAAAAAAAACGTAAAAATAGTAAAGTAATAGTAAAAAATTGTAAACTAATTAAACAAAGGAGTAAACTTACAGAGAGAGTAAAGGAGAAATGGAAACAAAGAGGTGTGTGTCTGTTGGGGATCAGTGGATGTTTTCAGATACAATAGATCCCCATAATTCGTGAGAGTTACGGTTCAAGTGCACTCGCGAATCGTGAATTTTTGATGTGGTCATAAAAATGTCTATAAATGCCTATTTTTACAGTTTAAACCCTAAATTTGCCCCCGAATATGCTCCCAAAACAATCCGAAAGCGGTACATAACAAACCATAAAACGTAAAAAAAAAAAAAAATGTTATGAATTACGTTATGTTAGGGAACCAACTGTAAAATGATCTTTTAACACTCCCACTTCATTTTACAGTTGGTTATAACAAACTACCAGTAAAACAGTGAAAACACAAAGAATAACACCAGTTGTACGTCAAGCTCAAAAAATGCGAATTACACAGCAAAGAAATTCAGTTTCTGGGATATGTAGTTTCTCGTGGAGATGTACAGACGGACCCCGCAAAAGTACAGGCAATCGTTAACTGGCCCGAACCCTGCACACTCAAGCAATTACAGCGTTTTCTGGGTTTTGCAAATTTTTACCAACGTTTTATTAGATATCTCAGTATTGTTACAGCTCCTCTCACTTCACTTGTAGCAGGAAAGACCTCGAAGATTCGTGGAAGCCAGACTTGTATTCGACAAGCTGAAAGGGCTTTTCGTCTCTGCCCCTATCCTCCAGCAACCCGATCCCGACCGGCCCTTCTTCGTGGAAGTAGACGCCTCCGAAACAGGCGTAGAGGCGGTACTGTCCCAGCGTTCACCAGAGCTAGGCAAACTCTTACCTTGTGCCTTTTTTCCGGAAAACTCTCGTCCGCAGAATGGAATTATGACGTGGGAAACCATGAGCTGCTACCAATGAAACTCGCCTTAGAAGAGTGGCGACACTGGCTAGAGGGAGCCCGACACCCTTTTATAATATACACGGATCATCGCAATCTCGAATATATAAGAATATATTCACACAGCCAAGCGTCTCAATTCAAGACAAGCCAGGTGGGCTCTGTTTTTAACACGGTTTAACTTCCATGTCACCTATATTCCAGGCAAACAGAATAACAAGGCAGACGCGATATCCAGGCAATATGGCACCATCGAAAGAACCGATTGTACTACACCCATCTTACCACCCTCTTGCATTCTAGCCCCGGTGCGCTGCGATCTCCTCATTAATATCCGCACTGAAAGCCAGACTAATCCTCCACCAGAACCACCACCGCCAAGTAAATTATTCGTTGTTCCTCATTTATGCACTCCTCTCCTACAAGCCCTCCACGACAGTCTGGATGCTGGACACACTGGGATCACCCGCACCCACGATCGGGTAACAGCAGTTTTGGTGGCCTTCCATTAATGATGACATTCGCGATTACATTGTTGCCTGTTCGGTTTGCGCCCAGTTGAATACCCCGCGCTCTCTCCTCCCTCGGGAACCCTCCAATTACTACCGGTACCACAACGCTTTTGTGTTTATGGTTTTGTGTTTGCTGGGTGAGCATTGTTTCTTTATCTAATACAGACTTATTTTCATTTTAATGAATGGACTGTCAGACCCTGATGGGAATTTTTTTTTTAAAGTTAGTTTCGACATTGACTTTAACAAGAAAATCTGTTTTAGCTAGGTATGAGCAATAGGAAACTGAAAGATCCTCTTTGTATTTTAACGTGAGGCAACAAAAACCAGCTACGTAAAACAAAAACAAGAGGTGTTACCCTGTATATTTTGTTGGCTGACTGAAAATAGGTCACAGACATTTAGCAAAACGGTGAACTGCTCACCCCGATGTCCTTTCCCAGAATGTCTAGAGGTAAGACCCATGTGGCTGTAACATCAGTCACGCTCAGCTGATCTGCTGAAGAGGCGCCCACCCAGGCCTGCCAGGGGTTTGGAAACTGTTTTAAATGAATTTAATGGCTGTGAGTCCGTGCTGAGTCAAACCTTGGGTCTGTTATCCAGGAGATTCATTCTTTATTACATTCACATCTCAGACTCCCCAGAGCTGTGGTATGGGAACGAGCTGTGACTCACAGCCATATCTCACTTTTAGCTTGCACTGCTGGGGGGACGGATGCCCAGTCGTATTTTTTGAGGCTGTTTCTTGAAACGTGACAAGATCTTGCTGGTGAAAATATTGCATCAGCACAATATTTAGAAAGTGTTAAACATTTTTAAAAAACAAGTTATGCACATGCTAGTGTTTACGTGTTTTGCATTCCTTTTTGGTGTTTAATGTCTGATTTTGCTAAGATGCTATCTGTTCTTCATTCAGCCTTTCTGTAAGATTTTAAAGGTGCAGGATTTTTTGCATTTAGAGGTACCAAATATGAAAAACGTGAGACAGTAATGTTATTACATACATAATATATGCATAAGTGTTTTCTTTTTTTACTGCAGTAGCTGTGAAAAACAATCAATGAAAATTAACGTATATAGGCCTTCATAAACCCCTTTTTCTGGTTGGGGGTCATACATAACAAAACAGCCTGTGTGTCCAAAAACTTCATTACACAAAGTAAAACCAAAATGCAACCTACCAGTGACCGTGTTGCTAAAATGTCAACATTAAGCATCCAGGGTTAAGCACTTTCAGTATATAAGTCAACAGCACTTTATCTAATATCAAGGAGTTGAGATAAAACAAGATGAGATAGCGCTTCATAGATGTTACCAATGGCGACGGAAGGTTGATACGTCAGAACTTTGCCATGCTCAACCTTGCCACACACATAAATGTTGAAACCAGCATGGTAGCTCTTTGGAGGAAGAAATATAACATCTCGAAACCTGATAAAATCCTGTTGAAGATTCAGTAGAACTGGCTTGATCTATTTGTTGTTCCTCAAAATGCATACCTTGACAGCACATCAAATTTATATATGTATCTACTTTCAAATCATGCATGTCAAATTAATGTATAGGTCATTTTTTTAGAACAGAAAATCATTTTTAAAATGAAGTCTAATTTTCCAAGGTCAGCCACATGTGATCCAATTATTGGGAACACCTGGGCTAAGGTTATGTATGCAGAATAGGGCTGAGCTGTGGCGACTCGTTTGACTAAATACTGATTTCTCTTAACTAGTAAATGGTTTACTTACTACTGTTTGTGACTCATCTGGCAGGTCTGGGCTGGTTTGGGGAGGTGATGAGGCTCCAGGGCCAGTTTTAGGTAGTTGGGGGTGGGGAGGTGGATGGCTTATGGCCTAATTATTTAAGAAAGCATGCTGCAATTAATGCAATAAAGTGAGCAGCTGTTAACACTTTCCAAGACTCCAGGTGTAGCCAAACAGCGCTGACACAAACCAGAAGTGTCATTTAAAAACTTCTAACCAATTCTTCTGCACGTCTGGAGTAGCTAAGACTGCAAAGTTATTCCTGGTTGCTTTGATAAAGTGCCCTTTCATTACAGTTAGACCATAAGACCAGTTAAGAAATGACAATATTGTTAAGTGCTTCTGGACATTTTATTTGCATACTTCATATGTTCTATTAACCAAAACCTGTCTTGAATACTGAAAGCAGCTGTATAGGACAGTGAGCTGAAATGGACCTAATACATGTTACCAAAACCAGGCTGTAAGGCCAACTGCTGCAAGCCACACATACTGTAATATCTCTACTACTTTTATACTTGAAATAATTTATATTCTACAAGTAGCCATTATACTACTATTGAAAATTTTAAGTGTATAAATTCATGAAAGTAAAATTAATTGAAGACACAGCTCTTCAGGGAACATCTCAAAACCTAAAACCTCACCTTCAACATCTGTTTCCTTTTGTATGTTTATACTTTTTTTTTTTTTACGTAGAATTATGTGCAAATCGAAAACAACCAAAGACAAATCACGTTTCGTACAAATAATTATTAAAAGATGCACAGTGAAATTTTTAAAAAGTTAAAAAATAAATACAGCACAAAAACTGCACCTTACTAACGCGGTAGCCCAAACAACACTTACTTATACATTAATTTATAACATTACTTCCCTATCGGGTCACAATATTCCTTGTAGAATGTTTGAAAGGGCTACAAATGTTGACAGCACAGTGGTGCCACGTTCAATTAACATTCTAAACATTCATGCAGAATGAGCAGTTTACATTGTTACCTATAGGAATTAAAGAAAAAAACACACACACACACACGTCAGAAAAGTGTGTGTATTTTGCTCCACATTCTACTTCATTTAATTTACTCAGGCCTGTAACACAAGTTATCAGGACAGTGCAGTACAAAAACAGGCCCACGTCACTCCCGAAATAAGGCCTTTGTCGACAAAATACAAAACACGGCTAGATTTATTGTTAATTAAAACAACTTCCCACACAGAGAAATGCCACGCAGAGCTGCATAGATGCTGATTGCACATGGAAAAAAAAGTTTTCCAGTGTCTGCTGAATGCACTGATGTAACAGAGCTCTTCCTGCATGACGATCAAAGGCCCTCTCCTGGACGTAACCAGGGAGATTCACTGAGTCACCACCGGTCCAACTGTACATCCTCATCTCGGCTTGGCGGGAGGCTTCAGAGCGACCTTTTGTCCTTCACCCTTTGCCTGTTAGACGCACAACATTTCTGTGTTATGTTGGTCTAATTTTTTTGCAACATTAAACATGAAAGTAAAGTCAGTTGAAGGCATTATGGGTAAACGTGATATACTTGAGGGTGTCCGCCATGAACTGGTTTCAGTTTGGCTGGGGGTACGGCTGGAGGCAACTTGGGGCTGCTGACCTACAATCGTGGTTTAATATTAGGAAAATCTAAAAAAAAAAAAGCTTGTGGTTAAAGTTTGTAGGTCTGGAGTTTGCGTAAGAAAATAACTCGCAGGTTCTGCAGTCAATGGCGGTAAAGGTTTTGTTGGGGGAGGTGGTGGTTTACTCTGCTGCAAATTGGAGCATTATCTTCAGTAAAGGTCAGTTTAAAATGCTTTGTAATTTTTAGCTACAGATTCTTTACGTGGTCAGTACTATCGGGTAATTTTACTGCAACAAAAATTAAGACATTTGGAGGTTTGTGTTCTTAGGTCACCCGAGGATTCACCGGTTTATTAGGGAAATCTGGAGGTGGAGTGCTGGGCTTTGTTGGCTGAAAAAAAAAAAATCATTTGTCAACACAGAAGAAAAGAAATACTTAATCCACAAAGCCCTATTTTCAGTTAAATTCCACTTTAAATTAAAATGGAAATCCAATACAGATTTACGTTACTTATTCGCTGAAACTACAGAGATTCTCTTCACATTTTCTGAACTCTGGGAATTTGATTTTGCATAGTAGAATATAATTATTTGCTAACAAGTTGCTTAGCGATTATACACAAGTCCATGTGTTATCCCCCTGATCTGCCCATATCAGCGCATAACATTTAACACAAGGTTTACCTTGGTGTTTTCATAGCTTGGAGTTACAGTATAGACTAATGGTTCGCAAGCTTGAGTTGCGGAGGACTTCACGAAGGTGGGCTTGTTGATCGCAGGGTGCCATAAGGGCGGCCCTTTGGAGTGCCTTCATGAAATAACGGGTTGGACAGTCCTGAGGAACTGCACACAGTCCTGCAGATTTTTAAAGAAAAATAAGCACTCTTCAAAGGTGCTCAAAAACAAACAAAACTGTAAAAAAAAGGCTTTTTATGAAACAAGTATGAAATATGCAGTTAAAACTAGATTAAACAGAATCTCTCACTTTTTAGCAGAGTACTCCGTCATATTTGTGTTTGTGCAGCACACCAGGCCCGCAGCAATAAGGGTGAGGAAAATAAGCATCGCCACGGCTACTGACACCCCTATAAACAAACAAAACTTAACTAACATATATAAACAAAACTTCAGCACTGTTTCCTGTTAAAGCTTGACTAGATCTCAAAAGCTCAGCCTTGAAGTTTTGACTGACCTCGGGTTTCCTTTCGGTTGATGAAGTGAAAGAAGGGACGTACCTGACAGTTATCGCAGCATTCTCCGTGAGCGCACTGCGAGCCCTTCGTCAGGCGACACGTGGTGGCGTTGCAGCACGGGTTCTGGCACTCCTGCAAGGGTGGCAGTTTGAGAGGCGATAACGTCAAGCCAGCTCACGAGCCGACCCGGACAAAGCTATACGTGAACTGCGGCAGTAAACAGGAAAGCGCCTTGATTCCAGTCATACCGCTGGAGTGCCACAGTCACATTCCTCTCCCCGTTCCAGGAAGGCGTTGCCACAAACCGGACCCTCGAATGGCCTCTCCGGCGCAGGGACGTCCAGGAGGCATCGAGGGTTGGACATCTTTAAAAACCGCTGTAGATTTGTCAGGCTGCAGCTGCTCAAAGCGTCTGGGAAGATTGTGCTATGAAAAAGAAATTAAAATAAAAATATATATAATAATAACAAATCAGAAAAAAGGTAATGAGTGTAAAATAAACAGAACGGGTTCCTTAGGAGACGCTTTCTCACACTAGGTAAAACCAAAGTCTCACCCAACACACTCCGCCATAATACAGTATTTGTTTATGGACGACGTGCTGCAGTGACAACTCGCGGTGTCGTGGGACAAGCCAAGGTTGTGTCCCATTTCATGTGCGATTGTTGAGGCCACGCCAATAGCATTTTCATTGTCATCCTAAAAAGTAAACATAAAAAACCAAGCCACCACTCACTTACTGAGTATACCTTTAATTAATTCATTTAAAGTCAAAATGAACAGCCCAAATCTAGACGTTTCACTTGTGGATATGGGCATTACATCTTGTGTTATTTTAAAATAAAGTATCTGTCACTGCTTTTAAGAATTTCATTGTAGTGCAACTGCTTGTATTTACTGTGCAGATGGCATTAAAGCTGATTCTGTTTTTGCTGCAATTATTTCTCAAAGCGCTTTTATACTTTTGCAAAAAGGAGGCCAGAAGCTACCTGATTCACCGCCCCAGATCCGTACTCGCACATGGCAAATGTGTCTACCAGGACCCACTGTGCTTTCTTCAAAATCAATACCACTACGCACACAAAGAAGAAAGAATTAAAATAGATTACAAAAATAATTTGCAACTTCAGCACCAAGTTAAACTGGCATGAGAGAGAGTACTTTAAAAGAATCTGAACATTCCTATTAATTTCTTTTAAATCTGTAACGTGTTGTGCAAATATCCATCACTAACAAGCTAAAAATATATATACTAATTTCATTTGAGTAAAAAAGAAAACAAGCAATGTGTAAAATTACACACATGCATATAAAAGGACATGGAATACAGACTTACTAAAATGCTAATAAAGGATTTATTTATTATTTTGTCTAAGACAGCAAAAATACCATCATATGCCTCAGCAAAATAGGTCGTTCATACCTCAGTTTAATTTGAGAATATTGCCATCATTTTTTATATTTTAAGTATTTCTTTACACAATGCACTCATAAATGCACGCACACACACATCTACAAAAAATGACAACAGTGGTTACTGACGTGACGAACTGTGCGTTGTCATGACTTGTTTTTTTGATGAGACTCATCTGTCTCCACTTGAGAAAGTTGGTCAGGGTCTTGTCTGCATTAGTGTTGACCTCAATCTTGTCCCCGTCAGTCCACACCTCAAGCCCCACCAGCATGACACGGATGTAGACGGGGTGATACAGCTTCAAAGGTGCAAAATCATTTTCTTTAACAAGGCTGCATTTTGATCGAAACAGAACTGTCAAAAAATCCATATGCAGAGACAAAGAAAAGAACCTAATTTATAAAAAAATCTGAAAATTACCTTGTCAATGTGATTTGCTACCTCCAACATTCTAGCCCTTATTTTTGCCATGTCTTGATTAAATGTGTTATACTGAAAAAAAGGAAAAATTCAGAGATTTTCACAAAATGTTCATCAAAGAGAATGCAAGATGATTATCACTTAAACTTTTAAACAGTGATAAAACACTGCATCGTTAATATAACTTGCTAATTCGTAAAAAGATATTTATTTAATCTGCATAAGATCATCAAGTATGTAAGATCACAAACTTATCGACACAGCTAGAAACGGCCCAAAAAATTTTCACCAACCTCAGTGTTATCAACCACCAAAAACATCTCAACAAATCTTTGCTTGTCAACAGACTGCTTTTCTGAAAAGAGAGAGAGGAAAAAAAAACATGCTTAAATATTCGCCACTCTGTGGAAACAGTCTCAGAGGAATTTCAACTGTTGTAACATCGCACTTAATTTCCTTGCATTTGCAAAAGTAAAAAAAAATAAAAATTCGTAAGTAAACAACACGCATGATGGCTAAGCAATAGGAATATAACACTACATCATGCCTCAATGTAGCACGACACAAATCTTGCACCCATTATCGTGAACAGAATTGTATTGTGAGCTCTGTGCATCGTTACATCCCTGCCAATCAACAATGCAATAATGGGGCTTCGGCTTTTCATACAGTGACTTCGTAGCTGTCCTGACTCTTTTTGCAAATATCAGGCACTTAAGTGCTACTTAAGGAACACAGGTGGCAGGGACGTTCGTACCGAGCCACTGGGATTAAACACTCTGGAGATGACGGGTCCGTGGTTGTAGTAGGTGTAGTTGCTGAGTCCGCATGACGCTTGCCTCGTCCTGAGGTGCTCCTGCCTGTAGACGGCATGGACACCGTCCACGGAGCTGCCCAGGGGCTCTATCAGGTAGACCGTCTGGCATGCCCTCAAGAAGCCCCTGCAGAGCGAGAAGACATGCTGGATATGGGAACGGCGTTCCTACAGCTCTTAACGCACGTCCACGTGGAGAGAACGTCCTGGCACATTGACGTTCCCTGGAAAGTCGGCTCCCTTGCCATCACTAGAACTAATGGCCTGTGGTCCTCGTTAAACAAGATGTCAAAGGGTGGAATTTTACACTTCACTTAAATCATCACCATTAAAAACAACGTGTGGCGATCCTTGAGGTGTTCTCTCTGCAGACACAATCGGATGTAAACCAAACAAAACGTTATCGTTCTGTCTGCGGTTTCATACAGAGCAAAAAAAGAGGACGTTTGGATAGTTTTCATGTGATTTGGAAGTTTGGTGGTAGGTAGTAGGATTTACACAGAGGAAATATTTGGCAACAAACCCTTAATTTGCATGTGCATTTCTGCACGTGTGTGTGTGTGTGTGTGTGTGTGTGTGTGGGAGGGGGGGTGATATGTTTACTGGGTTCCCACATTTGCGTATGAACCTAGAACAGTTATAGTCCCCTACTTCATTCTTACACAATACTCTTAAAAATTTGTTCATTCAACTTGCTCGACATTACATACATATGAA
Organism: Chitala chitala; assembly: GCA_025773905.1. Classification (NCBI taxonomy): domain Eukaryota; kingdom Metazoa; phylum Chordata; class Actinopteri; order Osteoglossiformes; family Notopteridae; genus Chitala; species Chitala chitala. Next base: position 14,670 of record JABJVR010027382.1, read on the forward strand.
TCTAATGTTCTGTAACTAGTTCTGTTAAAAAAACAATAACGATAAATAAATAAATAAACCAATGCTTTGCTACATTACTTCTACAACAAAATACAAAGACGATTTGTAATGTACACACAGCACAGACCTACTATAAAATAAAAGCTGTGCAATGCTTACCTCATTCTGGAGCACATGGCGAGGCTAACAGACGAATCCTTAATATCCTGAATATGTCCCTGGTAATAGCAGTGGTCCTACAACAAAATACACTACATTATGTGGGAATTCAATCTAACACCGGCTCCGTGTAGAGTTTAGGGTCAAACTGAAGGGTCTGCTCATGGCTTGCAAAGCTTTAAATAACCTTGCACCATCTTACATTTCTGATCTGTTAGAGCCCATATAATCCAGCCTGGTCACTTAGATCAGATCAACAGCTTCTACTTGTGGTCCGCAAAGTCAGGCTGGAGAGCCGTGGTGAGCGCACCTTTTCTGTCACTGCACCTACACTGTGGAATGAGCTGCCCCTTTCTGTTAGACAGGCCCCCTCTCTTTCTACTTTTAACACTTAACACTTTTTTATTTTCCCTGGCTTTTAACGTAGTATGACTCATGTAAGTTGTCCTTAGCAGTGAGTGTAGATCTTCCTGTTGCTGTTATTCTTTTGTTCTGATTTCTGACACTTAAATCCTGTTCTTAATGTGTTTACTTATTTATTTTATGGATCAATTTTAATGTGCCACTGTATTTCTAGTTTGTTATTGTCCATAATGACTTTGCCTTATCTGCTTATTGTTCAGCAATTTGGACAACAATGTTGGGCTTAAACGTGCTTTATAAATAAAACTAACATTAAGAACATATACTTAACTTTTTATTGTAACTACAATTGTCAACTTCAAAGTTGTAAACTAAAACATATTGTTTTGCTGGTTTCATTCTGTTGCTAAGCTAATGTTAACATACAGGCCTGTACTTAGGTTTTGAATTAAAAGGGCAGTATATGATGTTCTTACCTCATTATTTGGTGAACCAGTGATTTCAGTTCCGTTGTGAAGATAATAGGTCTCAGTGTAATGCTTTGCTAACAGGAACCTAGAGGATTTAAACAGTTTGTAAATATTCAGTCAGTACAGACAAGGTGTTACATTACAAATACTATCCCTTTATTAGAAAATTAGTTAAACAACCTACATTTATTTACTTATGGTTTTAAGCTTTACGTTTCATTAAACATAGCACAAGAGAACTCGACCCTTTTGGGTGTTTTAATTTTTTTATAACCATACCTGTTTTTTTCAAGATTTACTGTGTAGTTTTTTCCCTCAATGGTCACAGCATACTGTAGCTCTTCAGGATACTCCTGCAATTAATCCAGACAAACTACCGTTATTTACAAGAAAGGCGTCTAACGGGCTATTAAATTACTAACCATATTTAATATACATTTAATTGCCCAGCAAAAGTGGTAACAAAGATTGACTCCATCAAAAATCACCAAAAATATCTTTATAGCGCTGTAGCATTCATAAATAATAAATAACAACAACAACAACTATAATAATCTAAAGAAAACAAACAAACAAACAGTCATTTATGAAAAGCGGCACAATAAATGTAGTGTTTTGGAGAACGAAAGCGAAAAACACAAAAGCAGAATTAACAGCCTATTCGTCACCATTAACTGCTGGAGATTTTGATTTTTTATAACAAGATTAAATATCACAATACATACAGACTAGATTATGAAAATGTAACAAAAATGCATGCGAATTGCAGAACAATATTTTACATGTTAATAATTGTTAAAGAATGGTCTAAGCAACAATTCATAGGGGTCTAGGGCACACACACACACACTCTCTCATACACACACCTCTTTCGGAGAGTCGCTTCTTTTCGTTCTGCTGCGAAGTTACTGTGGTCTGACCACATCGTAGGTCTTCACATGAGGAAGGTCACTTTTACCCGATTTACCTGAAAAGGTCGCCAGAGCCACCATTAACCCATACAAGAAGACCAGTCCGTATAGTCCGTATTGCACAAGCGGTGGCCGCTGATGCGCTGGAAACAGACGCGTTTTAGAAGTCATGGAATTCAGACAGCGACAGAAAACTTACATGGAACTGGTGTGTGAAAAGATCAAAATGATCAATAATAATGATACTAATAATTTACGTGTACAAAATATCCGATACCAAACGTGCATTGCAGTCCGTGCATACCGACGATTCTTACCTATTGAGGAAATGTCAAGAAACAATCCCAAAGCCAGTATAAGTCGGTGCATGGTCCCACTTGGTACCCGCTCGGCTCACTGCAGTACTTTCGTCATGGTAGAAACTTTGGTCCGATGCGCTAAGCCCGCCCCCTTGTAATTTCCCGATAATACACATGAAAACCGCATCCATACAGGATGTGCCTAAAATTAGCGCTAAATCTGTAGACCGTACAGAAGATTTGACGATATACATTACAACATATCAACAGATGCAAAGCAGGTCGACTTCTAAGCGGCTGTTTTCTGACTTCTCTTGATAGCCATCCGCTCCAAGCGCTCGGTGTAGAATCCGTTGAAATCCAACCTGCAAAACAAGGACATTTTAACCCGCAAGCACGAGGGGAGGCACGCGTACCTGTAGATGGTGTTGATCATGCTGTGCTCACAGTCATTGATGCTATAAACAGTACTTGAGGGAGGATGGCATCCCCCCGAAATAAAAACGGTCAAAATCATCCCCCTTCTAAAAACGGTCATCCCCCCGTTCCATCCACTAACCCCCACTGATTTTTTTTTACAATTCGACTACTGGCTATAAAGGCTTAGTTTGTCCAGCAGGTCCAGCAGGAGCGTGCTGAAGTTGCTGTCAAACTTGCCGATGGTCGCTTCGAAGCCCAAGTTGGACTGCAAGGCATCCTCGTGCTCCGCTAAATACTGAACGCGAGACGTGGGTGTTTAAGTCGTAATCACTTTGTTAATCAAGTATGTTGTTGTGACAGGTATTAACCTGTCAGAAGTGCGGCATTTGGGCGCAGTGCCAGAGGTGTCACTTCAAACCATGCGTTTCATGTCGACCCACATTGCATTTATTACAGACTCAGCTTTCCTGGCCAGAGAAAAGGCCAAGGCAGATGCGGAATACTACACAGCAGAAAGGATGGCCAAAACTAACAGGGTAATGTGCTACAATGAAAAGATTCAGTTTTTACCATCTTCTTGAATGTGTCATATTGTGTTTTTACTAATATATATTTGAGTGCTTAATGTTAAGTCACTTTTCACCTCGTCACCTGGCCAGGTCAAGCTGACTCCGGAATACCTGGAACTTATGCCAGCAGCAAAATTTACTTTGGCGAGGATATCCCCAGCATGTTTGTGGACAACAGTGCCCCCCCCTGTGGCAAGATGCAGGGTGAACATGAGCCGGTCGTTTCTGTGAAGACCATGAAGGTCAAGAGGACAGGTCCATCGTCAGGCAGGCTGTCCAGGGTGCTTTCAGGCCACTAGAGTAGAAAATCTGTTTTCGTTCTGCACTGGTTTTTACAACCATTTTACATGAGATCAAATTAAAGCGGTTAAAAAAAAATCTTCCTGCCAGTCTCTGAAGAAATGATTGTGACTTATTTTCAAAAACCTGTGCAAACAGCTCAACGACTGTTAGTCTACAGTAGAAAAGAGGTCAAGGTTGTAAATAAGTAAAACCATAAAAAAAAACTACTGAAAAGCTTAGTTGCATGCAACTGAGGCAGAGTACATCGCACTTAGTGCAGCTGCACAGGAGGTGGTGTGTGTAACAGAATAGCCAGACATCCTCTTCCATCATTCTCAACACTGGATCCCTCCAAGGCTGTGTCCTCAGTGTAATGTTTGTGCCAAGCAGGCAAAAGAGGCGAAGGGAGGTTTTAATATGGGGCAAAACAAGGCACAAACATAGTAAATGGGATTAACAAGGTTAAACTACAAACAATAGGGAAAACTCAAGGCTCAAAACTAACAGGATTCTGCAAATGCACTATACAAAGCTCAGCACACAGGAACCCCATCTACTAGTACTACAACCGGCAAGGACACTATACAAGCACAGGGTTTAAATTACTGCAATACAACTAATCGGAGCTTGGGAACACTAACAAGGAAACAATGAGTCAGCACAAAGGAGACAGGAGGAGACATCTAGTGAACATGAGGATTATGACTGGCAGGGGTGTTACATTCAGCCCATTGCTTTACATACTGCTGACACACAGCTGCGGAGCCCAATAGTAAGACAACCTCATAGAGAAGTTTGCAGATGACACAGCAGTGGTGGATCTTATTACAAATGGCAACGAATCAGCATATAGGCAGGAGGTGGATGATCTTGGAATGTGGTGCAGGGAGACCAACCTTATCATCAACTTCAATAAAACTAAGGAGATGATTGTGGATTTCCATAAGTTTAGCACCACCCCTTCTCCTCTTTATATCAGTAGAACAGCTGTGGAGATAGTTTCCTGACTCAAGTACCTTGGAGTACACCTTAACAACACTTTTGTCTGGAATAATAACACCAGGCATGATTAAAAAGGCTCATCAACACCTGTACTTCTTGAGGAAATTAAAGAGGGTAGGGCTGAATGTCGACATCCTTTCTACAGGTATGTACTGGAAAGCACACTGACTCCCTGCATCACCAAGAGGTTTGCCAGCTGCAGTTTACCACCTTGGACACCTTGTGTCTTGGACATTTAGATCAGCAGATGGAAAGACAAGGCAGCCAGAGTCATGAGAGATTCCATTCACCTTGTGCATGGTCTGTTCATTCCCCTTCCCTCAGACAGGAGGCTGTTCAACATCTGGCCCACTACCACGAGATTAAAGAACAGTTCCTTCCCGGATGCTGTCATTCTGATAAACTGCTCCACATTGCCATGCTATGCATTTGTACTGTATTTCATTCTTTCTATGTCTCATGGTCAGAATGACAATAAAGTTATCCTCAAAATTGCAAAATTGACAGTGAAAGTGTGTGCACACTACCAATAAAACCCAAGATGATTGCTATGCATTATACACAACAATTTACAGTATTTCCACTGAGTGAATAAGTACAACGGGAGATGCTAAATACAGTATTTAGGCTGTGATTTGTTGCAGTTGCCAAAGCATGTCATCAGCAGAACGCTGGCAGTAATCCCTCATTCTTTATTTTAAAACGTGTAACAGCCTAACCTATGACCCTGTGTGTTGAAAGTTGTTAAACCCAGCATTTGTTTCTCAAAACATGGGCTGAAATCTTGCAAACTCAAAGTGCAATATACTTGTAAGGAAAAATGTTAAATTTATAACAATATTAGTTCACAAGCAAAAGGGTAATTCTGATTTGTGATCCCACAGAGCTTTACTCTCTGTGGTGTGAATCATACTTTACGGTCAGAAGGTTTATATAATTAATTTACTCCTTCATTCATCTCCCAGCTGCTCATCCTTTTGCAGGGTGTTGGGTGGCTGAAGCCTGTCCCAGGCACCCCAGGGAGTAAAGCACAGAGCACCCCAGGGTGTAAAGCACAGAGCACCCCAGGGTGTAAGGCACAGAGCACCCCAGGGTGTAAGGCACAGAGCACCCCAGTTTTATATGATTAAAGTGCGATGGACTGTGTCACTCACACACAAAGTGTTAGCGTTGCCACCTTTGGCAAATTACATGTTCAGCAGCACCTGCTCTCCTTCCCAGGATAGGGGTGTATGTGTGTGCATGCATGTGCCTGTTTGCAGTTGGATTCAAATCAGATTATATCATACCTTTCACTCTGTTGACTGGGATTGGTTCTTGTCACCATTGAGTGAGACTGACCAGGCTAAGTACTCTGAATTGATGAACACATAATTTATATGAATGCTTGTTATGCTCTTACACTGTACAACCATTTCAGTACTGATGTGATACAGGAGCCTGCTGTACACATATGGACCATTTGCATAGAGGACACACTTTGCACTGGCAGCACATGCTTCAGTGACCTGTGTGTGTTAACAGTCCCATGAATTTAACACTTGATTCCTTACTGTTACTCACAGCTACAATGACTTACAGCACAGAGTTATATTTCATATTCTACTGTCTCTTTAAAGATAAGAGATTTTAAATCAGACACTTCAAATATAATTTTCAAGATCTTGTGCAATCTAAATACATATTGTAAAAATATGACTGTCATCATAAAACTTAAACTCTATTTGTCGTTTTAGAGTTCAGAGAACAGGTCAGTGTGACTCAGACACCTGCTGTGACCTCAGTTTCTCTAGGATAGTCAGTCACTATCAGCTGTAAAACCAGCTGTCCAGTGGCTGGTGCTGGGGGCTCTTATTCCTACATATTACTATGTTTATCCATATAATGTTTGTAAGATTTATATTGCTGTCATGCCCATGCCTGTCATCCCTCCCATGTTCACCATGTCCATCCTTAAATGCCCACGTGTTTAGTGTCTTGAGTGTATTAGTCCCTACCAGTTGTGCCTCATTAATGTCCCTATTTAAGTTTTCCCTTTCTGTTAGTATGTTGCCAGTTGTTGAGTAACTAAGAGTGGTAGTGTTAATATCTGTGAAAACTCTGGGTCTGTGTTTCCTGCCTTGCCCTTATTATTTTGTGTTGGGTTTGTTTTGCTTTGTTACTTAATAAATCTCCCTCTCTGCATTTGGACCTTAATACTTCCTTTAAGTATTGTGATATTCTGTTTGTTTTTAGTTTTCACGCTGTTCACCAACAATAGAAGTTTGAAAAAATTAAGGATAAAGTTGTTTAACACTACCTGTTTAACACTCCATATTTCATATATATGTACCATATATGTACCATATTTCCCAGGAAATAAAACCGGGTCTTATATGAATTTTGCTCCAAAAGACGCATTAGGGCTTATTTTCAGGAGATCTCTTTTTTTTGTTTTTTTTTTTTTTTCTTTCCCCACCTGAGTGCATTAAGTACATCTGTTACAACATGACATATTGAACTATGAAAATTTATATTAGACACAACCACGTCCAATCGTTATGAAGTGCGCATGTTATTCGTGCATTATGTCTGTACTCCAACTGGTCGTTCGGCAATAAGTCCAAAGGCATCCGCTTGGGTATTTAAAAATACTTTATAATTTATATTATTATTTGTTTTAAGTATTAATGTCAGTAATTTAATTTGTTATTTTATTTCATTATTTTATAATTCATTACGTCCATCATGTGTTGCAATGAACATACTATATGTGTCCGTCTGAGTCCGACGATCTTAAGTGTGGTTTATTTTTGGGGTAGGGCTTATATTACGAGCATCCTGAAAAATCACGTGAGGGCTTATTTTCTGGTTAGGTCTTATTTTCGGGGAAACACGGTAATACCAAAGGCAGCTACAATGAAACTCGTTGCTATATCGGACATTTTTGTTCCATATTGTGCTGTTAAAGTTCCAGATACAAATTAAAATGCAGTCCCTAGCAAAAGAAATGCATAATCATTAGGTCTCCCTGCATGTTAGAACAAGCTCTCGTGAAAGGAACTGTACAGAGGAAGGCCAGGAACAGCACAATCAGGTAACCGTTCCACTAAGCAAGCTACCTTGCAAATCCAAGTGTATTTTAGCAATCCCAGTTCAATCCTGTCAATTTCAGATCCACAAACACAGCTAAGATTGAGTCAATCAACCGCAGTAACACGGTTATTGACCAAATATGTTCAGTGGCAGGTTTGTTTTAAAGTGTAATCGGGGGAGTTTCTAGCTACTGAGAAGATCAGGGCCTAAGACAAGTTTGCCTGGGGCTTGTCTTTTGTTTTTTCTGTACTTTTTTGTAATAAGATCAGCGTCAGTAGGTACCTTTATAGTAAATAAATATTCTCTCTCTCTCTCTCTCTCTCTCTCTCTCTCACACACACACACACAAACACATACAGACACATATTCTAAGGTCATTATGCCATCTATCTTTACTATTGGTTTATACACTACTCATATTCTTTTCTTAAATTGCTCCTGTTAGCTCTGGTTGTGGAAAAATAAAAACAATGTTACTTTAGTCTGCATTCTTACACACAGATAATGCAGTAACCCTGCTTAGACTAAGATGGCACAGCTTATTTACTGCAATATGAGTGTGGCTAGGTTCTGAACCTGTCCTTTTTCATTTTCTGTCCCTTCATTGATACCTTCTTTATTGTATGTGGTGCTGCTCTCTCCCTTCTCCTTGACATCCTGTGATCTGTACGTCACTGTGCTGTTGTGTTTTTCCCTCTTTCGTCTTCCGTAATTGTTGCCTTTCTTTATATTTTACGTTTCCATATCTTCCTTCTCTCTATTTGTCTTTTGTTTTGTCACTGTCCTCCTTTTGTCTTCTACTTTTCTAAGATAAGGACAAAACAATCAGATCAGGAGGAAAGTGACAAATTGTTGCTACTCTTCCTCACTTCTCTGAGGGTGAATAAAGGAAGCATTTTTGCTTTTAGCGTTATCCAACCATTCAAGACTTACACCACTGTTGCTGAAAAGACCTTCTTTGTTGGCCAGAGCTGGTTAGTGGATATTTTACTTTAAGGGTGAATTGTTTTGGCCCAGTCTCTAATAATCCTTGGTTTTCTGCCTCACTACAACTGTTGTTAGTCTACTCTTGTGACCTTTTTGATTGACCTGCAATGTAAAATTAGAGGTACAATTTAACAATTTGACAAAGAAAATCTCAACACTGATGTAACAGTATATGAGACTCATAAGCTGTCATTAACACTCATTTACACACAGCAATTGCACTCAGATCTGGACCAAAACAACCATACCTAGACCCTTTACTGGATGTGGTCTCAATCTGGTTCCAGACAAACTCTGGAGAGCTGGACCAACTACACGGAGTACACTGTAAACTTCAGCTAAGCGGCTCCCATAGCCAGGTGCACTTTTTACACGTTAAGATGTGGCAAAGCTAATGTGAATATTTGAAACACCTAGTACTTGCAATAAGGAGGACTCTGAAACACGGTCTGTCCTGGACTAGCAACAAAATGTCTTGCCTTCTTGATATTTGGAAAGATGAGAACATCTGTCAGCTCCTACAAAGAACTCATAAAAACACTGAAGTATTCAAAATGTTCAGTCAAAGGCTTAAGGAGAAGGGGTTTGTACAGTCTGCTGGACAGTGCCATGTAAAAGAGAAAAAACTGAGGCAACAGTACAGATAATTACAGTTATGAGCAAATGCAAGTTGTGTTGTTTCTCCATGTTCATTCATTCATTGTCCTGGTGTGGGTCGTGGGGAAGCCTGGAGCCCATCCCAGAGCACACAGGGCGCAGGGCAAGGGACACCCAGAGCAGGGCACCAGCCCACCACAGGGCACACACACAACGGGCAATTCAGACACACCAATCAACCTAACCTGCACATCTTTGGACTGTGGGAGGGAACCGGAGCACCCAGAGAAAACCCACCAAGCACAGGGAGAACATGCAAACTCCACACACACAGACCCAAGGCAGGAATTGAACCCCAGGCCTGGAGATGCAAGGCAACAGTGCTAATCACTACACCGCTGTTTCTCCATGTTTTATAGCAAATTTCTTTCATAGGACTATTCACCAGTACAGAACAGATGCATTAATGGATTGTCAGGTCTTCTTCCTGTTGTGATGTTTTCATTCCTGCCCCAGACTCTGCTTATCATTGGGGACAGAACAGTCTAACATGACTGGTAGTGAGGTATTTCGTGTCAGTTGTTCCCTTGTGTGAAAAGAAAATGAATCAAGGAGAAAACAGACCAAAGTTTGCAAACTAGACATCTGATTTGGACTAGAGAAAACAAACTACAGGTGTAAAAATGCCCGGCATGCAATTTGACTATGAAATATTACCCATACAGATTATCATAAGACTATCTTTTTTTAAAATATATATTTGTCACATACAGTTCTGTGCAAAAGTTTTAGGCAGGTGTGAAAAATGCTGTAAAGTAAGAATGCTTTAAAAATATATTTTAAATGTATATTTTTATTAATTCACAAAATTCAATGTGAGTGAACAGAAGAAAAATCGAAATTAAATCAACATTTGGTGTGACTGCCCTTTGGCTTCAAACCTGCATCAGTTCTTACACTTGCACACTTTGCACACTTACAGAAAGTCAGGAATTTTGTAGGATCAGAGACAGGTGTCTGATTAACCAATTATACCAATGGGGTACTAATGATTATCAGTTTTATATGTAGGTTGAAACACAGCCATTAACTGAAACGGAAACAGCTGGGTAGGAGGCTTAAAACTGGGTAAGGAACTGCCAAAATCTGCTTCTAATGTGAGGTTGTAGAAAGGCAGTTTTGTGTCACAGGTCATAACACATAACACATAACACATAACACATAACACATAACACATAACACATAACACATAACACATAACACATAACAAGACTGAGCACAGCAAGAAGACACAAAGTAGTTATACTGCTTCATCAAGTTCACTCCCAGGCAAAGATTTCAAAGCAGACTGGGGTATCAAGGTGTGAAGTTTAAACTCTTTTGAAGAAGCACAAAGAAACGAGCAATGTTGAGGACCATAGATGCAGTGGTTGGCCAAGGAAACGTAATGCAGCAGATGAAAGACCCATCGTGCTCAGCAAAGAACTGGCAGAAACCAGTGGGACCCAGGTACACCCATCTGCTGTCTGCAGAAGTCATGCAGTACCGTCAGAGAGGCATCTAATTGGCCCCACATTTATTCTGCAGCAGGACAATGACCCCAAACATACAGCCAATGTCATTAGGAACTACCTTCAGCGTAGAGAAGAACAAGGAGTCCTAGAAGTGATGATTTGGCCCCCACAGAGCCCTGATCTCGATCATCGTGTATGTCTGGGATTGCATGAACAGACAAAAGGATTTGAGGCAGCCTACATCTACAGATGATCTGTGGTTAGTTCTCCAATATGTTTGGAACAACCTACCTGCTGAGTTCCTTCAAAAACTGTGTGCAAGTGTACGTAGAGAAAATAATGCTGTTTTGGAGGCAAAGGGTGGTCACAAAAATTTTGATTTGTATTTCTCTTCTGTTCATTTACTTTCCATTTTGCTAACTGATAAAAATAAACACTTCTATTTTTGAAAGCATTCTTACTTTTACAGCATTTTTTTCATGTCTGCCTAAAACCTTTACACAGTAGTGTATATATTTCATCTTCAGGATCACAAAGACATATAACACAATATTACAAGACAAATACCATTTTTGCCAATAGATCCTGGCTCAGCTGCCTACAGCATCTCATCATGACCATCCAAGCCTGCGCTGTTGTCACGAGCAGCACCTGTACTGGCCCACATTGGCCACTAGATGCTACTGTTTCTTCCTCTTTCCCCCACAAGTTCACATTCTTTTCCACTTGAGGTTTCTCAGTTACTTGTTATCACTGTCACCTGTATCACATTACTCACTTAATTCTATTTAAACCTTCTCTTATCTTTCCTTTGCCGGTTGAGTGTTTACACTGAGTAGTGAGTTTTTGTGTAGATCTTGGCCCCTGTTAGTTACTTTTTATTAAATGTACTTTAGCCCATTATATTGTCTCCCCGCCATCAAATAAACCCTTCTGCAGTTAATCTCAACCTTTGCCTCCATGCCTCCATTTCCCTAAAAGTGACAGTTGTGGACTGTGTTGTTTGTTACTGTTGGAAAAATGTATTTTGTTACACTTGTATGTGTGCTTGATTTAAAAGAAATGTGCTGTTACATCCTAGGACCTGCCTCTGAGACGACCACGAGAGGACCTGATTCGTGCATTCCGCGGGTCTTCACACCGAGCAGATCTGGGTTACCGCTCCCATAAAAGCCCTTTTTATACGGTGTGGGGGTTATTGTTGATTATGGATTGAGTATTGGTGATTGTAGGATTGGTGAAAGTCGAATTCATTCTGGTTTGCATCTGTATAATTTTTTTTTCTCTTTCCTTTGGGTTACATTCTTTTGTGGGTGTTGAGTTTTTGTTTTTGACCTTTGTTCGTTTTGAGATTTTTTTTCATGATTTCTTTGGGAAGCTGGGACAGGCAGACGGGCCCTTTTCACATATTCACCACACGTAGTTTATTTGTTTGTATAGCACACACGGGTAAGTGCCGACATTTGTACTTTTTGTTTTCACCATTCGGTTAGAATAGGTAGATAGTGTTTTTGTTGTCCGTGTATGATTAGGTAGTTGGGTTTATGTTGGTTTCTAGATTGTTTTGTTTTATTTCTTTCTTTGCTTTGGCATTTACCCTAGTCCCTTATTCCCTAAAGACTGCTTTATGTTGTTGGGCTTTGTTTTTTTTCCCTGTATTTTTATTTGTTTTGACTCTAACTACTGGTTACTATTGGTTGTTCATAGAATTATATCCTTATATTATACCTAACACCCCCCCGCCATTGTTTGTTGAATTCCCACTTAAACTCTTTTATAAAGTGCTGTTTACAACCTTTTTTGTGTCTTGGACTCATAACTCCTCCCTATATCTGAGTTTCTTTCCTCTTATGGTGTTACAGCCGTAACAACTGGGGGTTCGTCCGGGAGTTGAACCCGGGACCTCTCGCACCCGAAGCAAGAATCATACCCCTAGACCAATATATATATATATATGTATATATAATATGTCTCCCTATTTATATATATAATCTATATAAAATGGAAAGGCAACCTGTGTGGAACATCTGAAAAAGAAGTATTCAACCGCATCTGCTGATTAGATGTGGTATGCTCTTAAGAGATAAGGAGGCACCATTTGGACATACCCCCTATAGGGGTAAACATTCCTATGTGTAATAAAGATGAAGTCATTATGGTGCTTGCAAGAACAACAAAGACCATTTGCGGAATGTGTATTTTACATTAAGACTGTAAAGATCAAAGTTGACTCTGGCTGACCCTGCCAAGGGGTATTTGGAGATAAGGAAGGAGGGGATGGGTGAAACACACTCCCCGTGTTACCCCCTACCTTTTGACTATCGTGATCTTGTGTATAAAGAGACATGCCCACAGCTGGAACTTTTGAGATTGTTCTGAGGTATCCTGTGAGACCGACGAATTGTCTCCCTCATATGAGCATTAAACTCTTCCTTACTTTGAAGTCGTGTAGTGAATTGTTAATTTTATATAGTCCTTTGTACATGAATGTATTTGTTAGGTACCTAAGGAAGAATTTTCCTAACAAGTTAGTCCTTCGAGCCGGATCCCAAAATCCTCTCCGTTATCCAGATTCGGCGCTGAGACGTGGCTGCGGGGAGTTAGAACTCCTGACGAAAGACCTCAGGCGCAGCTGTTTACTGTGACTGTTTTGCCGAATAGGAGGCCAGCGACCCCTGGATGGCAGAGAGGTTCAGACTTCTGAATGAGGTAAGACAGACTTTAATATGAAGTAATGTGGTAACCAGTCCACTTAATGTGGTAATCAGTTCAGTAAATGTGGTAACCAGTCCACTAAGTAAAATGTGGTAACCAGTCCACTAAGTAAAATGTGGTAACCAGTCCACTAAGTAGTCCAAAGCCAGACTGAGAAGGCTACAGGAAAGAATATCTCCATGCGCTCGTTAAAAAGGGAACAGGGGTTTGAGTCACCTGGGAGATCTCTGCACTTGCGTTTATGTGATTGTGTTGAACTGTTTGTCTTTGTCTTAATTAACATTTGAGTACTCCTTAAAATAAGTCGTCTGGGGTTTAAATATGAGGAATTTTTGTAATTGGTGGGGTGATAAAAAGTGGAAAAATGTTAAACATTTTAAAAGGTATAAAAAGTGAAATAATGGGTACTACTTGTAGTAAGTATTTCTGTTGTTTTTTGGGGACAAAGATCCCTTAGAAGGGGATTCAAAATATATGCATGACAGAGATAAAAATAATGTGAAGTACTTAACTAAGTGGGAGGTAAAATATGGATTTAAAGGGACATTAAGTGTAATCCTGAATGTGAAAAGTTGTTGACCGCTATTCGAGAAAAATGTAAAGGCGATAGGAAGCAACAATGGGAAAATGGTATGCATGTTGCTCAGATATGGTTAACCAAAGCAAATCGTAGGAAAAAGGGAGAACAGGAAGCTAAGGATAGACGAGAAATGGTTAGATTAATGGCATTGAAAGACAAGGAAGATGAGAACACAGTAACTAGACCCCCATCTTATACTTCCTCAGTGCTTGATAACATGAGACCAGTTAGCCCATCTGCGCCGATACCTACAGCTGATACGCCAGGAGCAGGTATGTTATATCCATCTGTTTCAGATGTTATTAGACAGGAGCAGGATGAGAATGGTGATGAATGTGAGGATCATGTGTTGCGAGATGGAAAAATGTATAAGCAGATTAAGGCAGATAGGAAACAGAAAGGTGGAGTTGAGAAAGTTAAGGTAGAAGGTGAAGTGGTCCTGCCCATGATAGAGGTACCTAATTCAAATTTTGGATGGGAGGGGGAAGAGAGGACAATGTTGGTGTTTAGAACGTGGACAGTGGAGGATGTGAAAAAGGCATGTGAGGGATTGGCAGATCCTGTAGAAAAGCCAAATGAGTGGGTGCGAGATGTGAAAGATTTGATCAGTAGTTATCGATGTAATGGTGCTGAGGCTGAGCAGGTGCTCAGATGTAGTTTGAAGGGAAAATGACATATTGTAAGTGATAATTGGAATGCGAGAAGTGATAATGGGGACATAAAAGGCTATGATTCTAATGGACTCAAGGAATCATTGGAGGTAGAGACTAAGTACAAGGCACAGTCTGATTGGAGTAAGATAAATATGTGTCAGCAAAGGAAAAATGAGCCCATAAATGAATACGTAGCTAGGCTTACTGAGGTATTTGAGGCAAATAGTGGAATTGTGAAGCCAAATAATATAGAAAACAACTCACCATGGGAGCAGCAGCTCCAGGATGCGATACACAGGGGATTGCAGGCCCCCATTAGACAGCTGGTTGAAAAACAATTGATAGACTGGAGAACGTGTAGATTAACAGTATTGCAGCAGTATGCCTGGCATGCACATGACATTATAGAAAGGGAAAAGCAGAAACAGCCCATGTTCGTGATGCAGGGGATAATGGTGAAATTTTCTTCCAAGCTCCGACTGGAAGAGGTAGAGGAATGCAGAGAGGAAGAGGTACTTTTAGAGGTATAACAATATCACATACAATATGGCGCCGTCGAGGTCGGCTGCTGTCACGACTGCTCCGACCTCTTTTTCCTTGTTTTTGTCTTTTAAACTAACTTCCAGCAACTTAAAACCGGTAAAAACATTCACCATTGAGTACATCAGGGAGAACAGAGATATTCTTATTTCTATTGATTTACAATTTGCTCACAATTCAAAGTTTTTAATCCCGGATCCAAGGTGGCTGAGTGAGATCCTGAGGGACAACAAAGGACATGACCCGAAGTGGCGGCTCCGGGGAAAATGAGCCAGTGTCAGAAACAGGCTGAGAGCCCATACACACCGCACTCCTCTGCCTAGCACCCTGCTCGCCAATGTCCAGTCACTGGATAATAAAGTCGATGACCTCAGGGCCAGGGTAAAGTTCCAGAGAGACATTCGGGACTGCAGTCTCCTTTGCTTCACCGAGACATGGCTGAACCCAGCGGTGCCAGACCACGCCATCCAGCCAGCCGAGTTTTTCTCGGTTCACCGCATGGACAGAACACTGGAATCGGGGAAGGCAAGCGGAGGCGGTGTGTGTTTAATGGTGAACAACAGCTGATGCAACAGCGCAAATGTTTTCCTCTCACACGCTCCTGCACACCCAACCTGGAATTATTGACCATCAAATGTTGCCCTTTTTACCTTCCTCGGGAGTTTACATCGGTTATAATCAGCACCATTTATATTCCACCGAAAGCGGACACGGACACTGCCTTATGCGAGCTGCATAAGGCGCTCACAAAGCACCAGACACAACACCGGGACGCTGCACTTATTGTGGCGGGGGATTTTAACAGCGCCAACCTCAAACACGCAGCACTGAACTTTAATCAGCACATCTCCTCCCCCACCAGGGGTGAAAAGACACTGGACCATTGTTACACCACAATCAAAGATGGATACAAGGCACAATCTCGCCCACCATTTGGGAAATCTGACCATGCCACCATTTTCCTCATGCCAAAATATAAACAGAGGCTAAAGCAGGAATGTCTGGCTCAGAGGGAGGTCACGCGCTGGACGGACCAATCAATGGCCACTGTACAGGATGCACTCGATGACGCAGACTGGGACATGTTTCGGCGCAGCTCTGATGACATCAACGTGTTTACGGAAGCGGTTGTGGGATTCATCAGGAAACTAATGGACGATACCGGACAAAAAACGACCATCAGAACGTTTCCCAATCAGAAACCGTGGGTGGACAGGACCATCCGCAATGCTCTGAGGTCTTACACTGCTGCCTATAATGAGGGACTCGCATCGGGAGATATGAACTCGTACAAAGCTGCATCATACAACATTCAAAAAGCGGTGAAGGAGGCGAAGCAGTGCTATGGGAGGAAACTAGAGTCACAGCTCCAACAGAGTGACTCTAGGAGCCTGTGGCAGGAACTAAGGACAATGACTGACTATAAAGTACCAACATCCAGTGTGACGAACGCGGATGTGTCTTTGGCAGACGAACTGAACACCTTCTACGCTCGCTTCGAGACTGCAGCTAAAAATGCAAACAGCGCTAGCAAAGCCCACCGTGCTAACAATGCTAGTGGCACAAACGGCTGCAGACAGGAAGACAAAGCCAACACTGGAAACGCGTTTATCATCTCCTAGCATGATGTGAGGAGGGCCTTTGGGAGAGTGAACACCAGGAAGGCAGCAGGACCAGACGGCATCCCAGGTAGAGTCCTCAGAGCTTGCGGTGACCAGCTAGCTCCTGTGTTCACAGTAATATTCAACCCTCTCCTTATCCCAGTTAGTAATCCCCACATGCTTTAAAGAGTCCATCATTGTTCCTGTCCTGAAGAAACCCCATCCTGCTTCCCTCAATGATTATCACCCTGTAGCCCTGACTTCAATAGTGATGAAGTGCTTTGAGCAGCTGGTCAGAGACTTCATCATTTCTTCACTACCTGACACACTAGAACCAATGCAGTTCGCATACCACCTGAACCGCTCTACAGACAATGCCATCTCTCACCTTCTTCACACATCTCTCACTCACCTGGACACAAGAAAGGGGAATTATGTTGAAATGCTCTTTATCGAATACAGCTCAGCATTTAACACTATAATTCCCTCCACACTCACCACCAAGCTGCAGCACTTGGGACTCAGCCCATCCATGTGTCAGTGGCTCTCCAACTTCCTAACGGGTAGACCACAGGCAGTAAGGATGGGCAGACATGTCTCAACCTCCCTAACCCTCAGCACTGGAGCACCCCAGGGGTGTGTTCTGAGCCCCCTGCTGTACTCATTGTACACCTATGACTGCATAGCCACTACCAACTGCACCACTATCATCAAGTTTGCTGATGACACCATCGTAGTGGGCCTGATCTCTGACAATGATGAGACAGCCTACCTGGAGGAGATTGGGAATCTGGAGAACTGGTGCCAGAGGAACAACCTCCTCCTGAACATCAGCAAGACAAAAGAGCTGATAGTGGACTTCAGTAAAAAGCAGGAGAGGAATTACCAGACCCCCATCATCAACAAGACCCCGGTGGAGAGAGTGGACAGTTTCAGATACATTGGTGTTCACATCACGCAGGACCTGTCATGGTCCTGTCACATCAACACCGTGGTGAAAAAGGCCCGGCAGTGTCTTCATCACCTCAGCTGTCTGAGGGACTTTAGACTGCCCTCTAAGGTGCTAAGGAATTTCTACTCCTGCACCATAGAGAGCATCCTGACAAGTAACATCACAACCTGGTTCAGGAACAGCACCATACAGGACAGATGAGCTCTACAGAGGGTGGTGCGATCAGCTGAGCGCATCACCTGTAAAAAAGCTCCCTGAACTGCACTCAATTTACCACAAGCAGTGCTGGTCCAAGGCCAGGAAGATCGTGAAGGTCCTCAGCCACCCCAATAATGGTCTGTTCTCTCTGTTGCATTCAGGAAAGCGCTTCTGCTCCCTGAAGGCCAATACAGAGAGACTGAGGAGGAGCTTCTACCCGCAGGCTATACAGACTCTCAACCAAAATAACACATAGGACTTAATACTCCGATCAGCTTTTTCAAAATAATAACACACCCACTATGTTACTCATCACATACAACATGTGGCACACTTGCTCATTTTGCACACCCAGGACTGTGATCTTTGAAGTGTGACTTTTGCACATTACTCTTGCACATTGTCTGCCTATAACTGAACATGGGTTTTTTATATTACACTTCAACCCTTTTGTATTTTTATTTACTTTATTTTTTATATTCCTAATTTTATTCTATTATTTTATTCTTTATTACCTTATCATCTGTACATAATGTACAGTATATTTTATATTTAAGTTGTAATAACTTCTCTTATTTCATAATGGAACCTTTTCTTTTGGAATTTGTGGGTCATCAGCAGTCGTACAAGCATTTCACTGCATATCATACTGTGTATGACTGTGTATGTGACGAATAAAATTTGAATTTGAATTTGAGGTAGAGGCAAAGGAAGTGGAAGCTATAGTCAGGATAGACCTGTGGTGGGTCTAAACCAATGCTATAGGTGTGGAGAGGAAGAACATTGGAGTAAGTAGTGTCCATATTATCAGAGACAATATAGAGGGAACTATAGAGGAGGACAGAGAGGGAGTCATTCTATGCCTAAGATGCAGAGCTCAGGAGGCAATGAAGGTGGCTTGGGACAAGGTCCTCAGCACTCGGGTCCAGATCAGAGAATCAGACAATTCTCTGCATGACTAGAGTCGGAGAAGCAAGTACAAACAGAGCAGTGTACTTGTACTAATAGTGTTGATGATGAGGAAGCTTTTGGATATGTTTTAACTGTATTATACACACAGGATTTACCTGAAATAGTGTTGTGTGTAGGTGGAGTGAATGTGACTTTTCTTTGTGATACTGGTGTGTCTCGCAGTGTAATTCGTTCAAATGATGCGCCTCTAACAAAGGGAGGTGGGAAAATACCAGTAATCTCAGCGAGTGGTAAAATGCAGGTTGAACTGTTGTCGCGACCAGTTCAAACTGTAAACTCAAGCAATGGACAGAGAGTTATGGGGACATTTTTAATGTCTAGGAAGTGTCCGACAAACTTGTTAGGGCGTGACATGATGACAAAGCTAGGACTTAGTGTTGACTCATGAAGAAAATGGACTATTATGATTCACGGACAGCCTGCTCCGACAGAAACAAATTTTGTATCTGCTTTGCATACATCCTGTGTTGGTGAGACTAGTAACACATCGTCAACATACAACAGTAGTTGTGAGCCGCAGGGTGGAACAAATTGGGCTATATTTGCAGACATGGCTTGAGAAAATATTGTAGGACTTTCACAGTACCCCTGAGATAGTCGTGTATATGTATACCTTTCACCTTGAAATGTGAATGCAAACCAAAATTGAGAATCAGGATGCACTGGAACTGAAAAAAATGCATTTGAAATGTCAACGACAGTGAAATACTTTGCATCTAGACATAAATCCTTTAGCAGAATATGTGGGTCGGGTACTGTAGGGGCTCGAGGTATAACTGCCTTACAGAAACAATGGAAAAATAGAGGTATGATAACGTCAAGGCTGCCAACTTTTTTAAAAACATGGGGGGGTGGAGTTGAACGTGGTTCTTTGAGGCTATGTTTAAATCAGACAGACAGATTTTTCAGCATGAGAAATCAGAGGTATGCCGTGAGGGCGTGTGAAGACAGACAAATGCGTGTGTCTCATTCTCAATGCATGAGAGTTGGCAGCCCTGTAACGTCCGCTGGTAAGCCTATCAACCACAAAAATCTTATCTTACATCTACTAGATGCCATCTACTCCACAGCGCCCTTGCCATTTGCAAATGTGCCACTCACACTTTTGCTACAAACCCAGTTTCCCACGGTAATGCAGCAGCTAAAGCTGCTGCCTAACGCTCTCTTACACCTCACCCCTATCCCTCCCCCTCCACTCTCTTATCTCTTCAGACTGTAAAACCCCCTTCCTCCATTATTGACCTTTGTGTTCTCACTGACATGCAAAATGCTGCACCTAAAGAGGAGCACACCCTCTGGGCCAGACACAGCTGCATGCCTGACTCTCAGGGCCTCATACGAGGGCTAACTGGAAAACCGGTACTCCCTCGCTCCCTTTTCAGATGTGCTGCTCTTGTGACACATGGAAATTGTCATGTGTCAACAGGAGGGATGGTTGAGGGGGTAACAAAAATTTTTGAGGTATTCGAGTTTTCAAATTTTGCTAAGCAATTTTGGTTTGGTTTGTGCGAAGAATTTTCCTAACAGTTGCTTCTGAAAAACACAAACGTGTGTAGATATTATACATGTGATAAAAATAAATCAAATTTGTTTTCAGTTGTATCCCTATATTGTGAAATCTGCTGTTACAGCTGTTTTGTTCCTTTACTGTCAAAATTAATCTGCACGCTTTGACAATATTGTTTCTTATTTTGGTCAGGCCAATGAAGCTTGTCTTAAATGAACTGAACTGAAGGAGCAACAAAACCATAAATTTTAACTATATACAGTTAACATATTATACAGGAAGTAAGGAATATTGTAGAGTTCAGAGAAATGGCAACTGTCTGAAGGCAACAGTGGAATATTTACTCTACTGTAACGCATTCTTTGCAAAAGTCTGATATTCTTTACCAGTGTCCATTGTTTCTGTCAGTGGAGGGCTGCAGCTTTCTGTTTAAACTTCTAGTTCTGTTGTGAGGATGCTGTCTTCAGTAAATCAGTTTCATTGTACATGAAATCATAGAACTTGCTGCAGTTCATGCTGTAGTTTATTTTAATCACAAGTTCCTACTTCACAAGTTCTTTACTGAGCACGTTTCTGACCAAACTGATTCAGAATACTGAATACTGTCTCACAAAAGGCATTCAAAACTGGGAAAGACAAAACATAACACAAAAAGCAAAACAATTACACTTCGTCAGCCGATAAACTGCTGAAAATTTTGATCCATCTTTCCGACACATTTGTTGTTGCAGCAGGTTAGGCAGGTCTAGCCTGGTGCAGCAAGCTGAACTTGTTGTACAGCGCCACCTTCACCTCTCCTCGTCATCGTCCATGCCCTTGGCCAGCTTCATGTCTTGTCGTCTGTTTGCTACATGTCTCGTGGTTCCCTGTCTATTGGTTTGCCTCTGTCCCCTGTTTCTTAGCTTTCCTCTCATTGTGCTTTCTGCTCCCCTTCTCCCTGGGCTTGGC